>NMUG010006126.1:0-12757 GCA_002855965.1 Monotropa hypopitys | reverse complement strand
ATTTCAGTTACAGAACAAATTCGAAAATTTAACCAAAATTTCGAAAATTTTCCGAAAATTTTCAAAAATTTTGAGTTTCCGAAAATTCCGAAAATTCCGAATTTTCCGAATTTTCCGAAATTGGAACAGAAATAAAATTTCCGAAAAAATTAGTTCCGAAATTGGAACGAAAAAATTAGATCCGAAAAAAATGTTCCGAATTCCGAAATTAATTTTTCCGTTCCGTTCCGTCCGATGTGCAGCCCTAGTTTTTACCAATCGGACAGAGCTTCGACTGGGTTTTGAAAATCGGGTGAGGGGATATTTATTTTCCTTGTCTTTTTAAGTGTGAGAAAATCCTCCCGGGATATCGAGCGCTTCGAAAATGATCCGAGTCACAAGGCATTCCTTCGATCCATTTCTGACAGCTACTGCAAGCTTTCACTTCAGACAACGGATACATGATTTTAATTTTGTTTGAAAGTGTTTTAGGGGAAAGTGAAAGTTAATCGCTGAATAGAGATAGAATGATTATGCTGTAATATGTATATATAGACAGGGGTATAGGATAATATATATATAACCGAGCTAGATATAGTCCGAGCTAGACGGCAAGTATATATATAACCGAGCTGGATATATTCTGAGCTAGACGACAACAAGTGATAAGATATCATATATAACCGAGCTGGATATATTCCGAGCTAGACGGCAACAATTGATATGGTATTTTAGGGCGAAGACGTCTTTATGTTCTTCTCGTACGCGACAGCGGAGCAGGCAGAGCCAAGCGTGTGTCGAATTCTAACGAGGAGAAAGACATAAAATGACGAATTCTTTAAACAGATATGGGTTTTGAAAGCGATAAAAGACAAGTATTTAACAAATAAAAACAAATTTTATTGCTATATCTGTACAATTCTGGGAGACAAGTTCTAAAGATAACTTCTTTAAAATATAGTAAGGCATAGTGTCGGACGAGGCCGATCGACTAATGTCAAACTATAGATTAGAATACTACCAAGAGTCTCCGAAGAATAACCGAGACAAAACGGTAATTTACCGTATAAAAATAGACAGAATTTGAAATTAAATGCCCGGAGGCTTTGGTATCTGAGAGTGAATTGCACTTGGAATGGGTTATTCTCTCCTTAGAAATGTTGAGGTTGAGTTTCTTATATAGACAAATAATGTCGCAACTATAGTTGCGACATTAAGGTTCCTGAGCCTCGCGAGCTGACACGTGTCCCATGAGGTGGCTTGGATATTTTAGGAAGCTTCCTAGGTCGGTTGAAGCTTATTTAATTCGGAAAATTAATTAAAAATAAAAGAAAAATACATTTAAAAATAAAAAAATATCCCGGAGTTCTGATCTTGGTCCGAAGCTTCTGTTTACGCTTTGCCGTCCCCTTGGAGAAATCTGACTTTAACATTTTAAATTTAATATTCATGATCGCTGTGTTGGATCACGAATATAGCAAATATCCCGGGCTTGATTCGGACACTTTCCGGAAAAACCCTGAAATACGGCTCTGATATCCTACCTGATTTGAAAAGCGTTTGGTGCACCTCCTGGACTGCTCGACTCCCAGAAAATCCGTTCCGTATGGAATGTCAGATTTTAAAGATGAGGTCCGTGCAAAATACGTTTGTTGATTTGTGAGGTCGGCTGACCGCTGCATGGAGATCTGAACATATTGACGTGTATCCTTAACTGAATTCCGGTGCTGGATCGGATGAAGTCAGTTTTTATACCGGGTTCTCTGTGATGTGATTGTCTTCGATATTCTCCTCAGAAGAAAATTTTCGGACGCTCGTGTAGAATTCTGCTTGTGCCGGTCCGTTTGACTGTTCGGATGCGATTTCTGTGCCGCCTTTTGGAATTTGTCCGGATTGATGCATCGGAATAAAATTTTGAGATAGGTAAATGTTCCTCAACCCTTTACCGTCGCGGTTTGACTGTTTCAAGATTTTTGACTGACGTCGGGGCTGTTCGCGAGAGGTCGGAACATTCCAGATGTGTGTGCGGATACTGAAAAATGTCGTGTTGCCGATTTCTGAACTTTGTGGGGGGTGAGCCAAAATTTGGGTATCAACAGTTGACCTGGACGAGTCTGCTGAACTGAACCCGTCTCGCTGTGAACACCAGCCTTCGTAGGACAACCTATGGAGATATGACCGGACTGACCACAGTCGTAGCAGACCAAAAAAGGACACGCGGTGCGGTAGCGCCCTAGTTGATTGCAATGGTGGCAAACAACTTCCTGCCTAGTCGAGAGTCCAGGACTAGCAATACTGGCCTGTGAACCCTATCCCCTAGAGAAACGTGAACGTTCACCATGCCTCTTCCTTCCCAGACTACCAGAAGAAGAACTCGATTCAGACACTTGCCTCCTAGGTTCCCAAACACGAATCTCCTTGGGAGCCTCTTTCTTTGGCTCGATAGTTCTGGCACATTCCACAATGTCCGCAAAATTCCTAATCCTTTGACTCATCACAAGTCGCTGGACCGAGGAATACAGACCCTTCTCAAACCTCTTACACTTCCTTTCCTCAGAACTTACCAAATCAGGGGCAAACCTGGATAACGCCTGAAACTTGACTGAATATTGGGTAACAGACATGGAGCCTTGCTCCAACCTATCGAACTGTTCTCGGAGTTGATCACGATAAGACTCCGGGAAGTACTGACTCTCGAAGATGGCCTCAAACTTCGGCCACGTCATAGTACTAATAGGGTCCAGGGAAACCAAAGTGTTGAAGTCCCCAGAAGCCCTTAGAGCATCATAATGAGCTTCGATAATAGCGGACCACCATTCATTAGCTTCACCGATGAACTGATAGGTGGCAAAAGAAATCCTCAACTGATTCTCCTGGATTCACAACATGTCCAGGATCTTATGAACTTCAGACAACCAGTGATTTGCTACCAAGGGATCTCATTCCCCACTGAACTTGGGAGGATCCATACGGCGGAATTCTCGAAGTGATTCAATAGCACGATCACCATGTGCTTCTCTGGGAGCGGCCATTCCACGGCTCACCTCAGACATGGCTGCAGCAAACTCCCGCATAAACTAATTAGGAACAACCAGTCCCTCAAGAGCTGGAACAACAGGAGGAACGTCATCAGCAAAGTCACCATGCTAGCCTGTGACCTCTTGACTACTAGCATCAAAGATAGGGAGTCCTCGATGTTCCCTTCCTCGACCTACAGCTCTTCGCGGTGGCATAGCAACTACAGAAAGAAGGATGCCAAAGATTACCCAGAATTTAGACTTATGTCCTACAACATAGTAGAATAAACTAGAAACCACCACGACTATATGACAAGGAGGTCTACTTCTCAGGAATGAGGCAAAGACATACTAGACATCATCTACTGGAGTTAGACTCACAGGAATAGAGATACCAAGACAAGGGGTCCACTAGGGTCTCAACATCACCCTAGAACACACCATTAGATTTAGAGGAAAGATCCCATTCAAGTTGTTTCTTATAAAACACACGATCCTCATGCAATACAAACACACTCCAAGTATATCACATGAATGCAAAATTTTAAAACAATACACCCATCGAGACCAAATTTCTCCCCAAAGGCCTAAGTTTTCGAATGAAAGCTCTGATACCAAGTTGTCACGTCCCGGATTTTCAAACCATATTTTTTTAAATATAAACGATGACAACATGGACTAATAAATTTAAACCATCTACCCATTCCAAAGCGCAGAAAATAAAGAAGGGGAAAAGGAGAATGCCACACACACATACCATCACACAATGTTTAAGTTACAGTCCAACCAAAAACAGTTATTACATTCACGGGAGCATGAAATTGAAATGAAATAAACTAGAAGAAACCAAACGACGGTCCCCAAGATAAAGCCACCCCAAGCTTCAAGCTCCAAGTCAGGGAACCGGATTGGTACCTAAAAGTAGAGGGTTAGTAAACGGACTAGTAGAGAAAGCCTATACCCAAATATATCCCAAGTTGGGATAAAAGATACGAGTGTGAGAATAAAATATGAATGCATGCGATGAGGACCACTTCATAGTTCCAAAATCATTTTCCAAGTTCTTTCCAAATTTCTATTTTCCAAAAACATTGGTTTTCTTTCAAAGCTCAACTTGACAAAATCAAGGAGAAATATTTCTTTCAAACATCTCATCTCAACCCTAATGAAATTAAGGGACGTACAATCACATTATAAAGGTTGTATTGAGTTTCAGCTTGTTCCGTGCTAGTCGCCTGCCAGCTACCAACTGTAAGTTCCTCAGACTTATCCTACCTAAGGAAGGGCTCCAGTGGACCCCCATTGCGCAATGAAGTGAGTGTAATCCACTCAGGGAATGAAATTCCCGTATGATAAAGTTAGCCAACTCAACTCATCTATTATGTAAATGGTCAATTTAAAACATTCATTTCATTTCTGGGATTAGGGCATTCATTTCATTTCAAACCAAAACTTACACAAACCCTAGATGAGGGGTTCTTCACAACCACACGAACAAAATACACCACCGTGTAGCCCTCGTCCTCCTCTTCAATGTTTGTGAAGACCAAAACCTCCAAAGATCCCTCAATCCCTTACAAATCTTGAGAGAAGGGAGAGAGAAATGAGAGGAAGAGGGAGAAGAGAGAGTTACGGCTGAAGAGAGAGAGAGAGAGAGAGAGAGAGAGAGAGAGTTCAGAATGACTGAAACTAGGGTTTCCCTCTATATATGTGCTGTCAAAATGAGAGCAAAATGACCAAAGCACCCTTAATGATCCTTCCCATTTTGAGTCTGCCGAAGATGTATTTCGATATGTAGCAGGGCTGCATATCGATATATAGATTAGTCTGGGCAACATCACTGAAGGATGTATTTCGATATGCAATGGTGTGCATATCGAAATACAAGACTCTCTGTTCGATTTTAATCAATGAACATGTCGATATGCACATGGTGTGTATCGAAATAGAAAACCTTCTACACGAGATTTAAAAAGGAGTATATCGATATGCACCAGGTGTATATCGAAATGCAAAACACACTGCAGAGAAATTACAAAAGGACATTTCGATATGCATGGGATGTATATCAAAATAGAAAGCTTTCTACTAGATCCAAAGGAAGGGACGTTTCGATATGCAACTTATGCATATCGAAATGCAAGTCTCAGTACCAATATATCGAAATGCTGACATTTCGAAATGCCAAGGGGCATATATCGAAATGTAAAGGAAGGGAATGGGGACAGAGGGCTGGCTATATCGAAATGCAAAGGGGAGGGGCATATCGAAATGCTGACATTTCAATATACAACAAGGATTATATATCAAAATGCTACACGGAAATTGGGGATTTTGTGTGGGGCCTCCGGGCCTCCCAACACTCACCCGAACCAACCCAAGCCCTACTAATCACAACCAATGGATACAAATAAAGGATTGGCTGATGAGAATTTATGAAATAAATTCAAATTGGAGTATTTTGGGATTTAAATCAACCAAAATCAAACAAAGGGAATTAAATTTCCAAAAATTCCTTTATTCTCAACCGTTATAATGTCACCCTAGGTGTTCGATGAATTGTCTAAGAAAACCAAATTCTATCTCCCGCACCATATCTTGACCCTGTGACGAATGCTTGATAGCTAAACCTTCCGGGTTAGGTCCTAGACCATAATCCCTCACTTTTGTTGTCATATAGATTGGAGAAGTCTAGCATGACCTAGATTAGGTGTTAGAACCCCTTGTGACCATTCTGCTTAGTTTAATTAGTTTTCTTCCTTTTTGCCTTATGCTTTAGTTTATTAGTTGTAAACCAAAACCAATCCAAGGCTAGCATCCTACCGCTTATGTCGCAAACTAGAACCTCTCTGCGAAGCAATCTCTTAACTCTGTTAATTCCCTTTAGTTCGATCTCGGACTTGCCACTTTACTAATTAGAGTGTGCATTTCCTTGTTTATAAATGATTAATGTCTAGCTAGCAGTTTCTGTTTTAGTAGTTGACGATGACACGTGATTAGCTCTAGCACTACCTCAAAGAGATCCACATTTCGAGTAAAAGGTGTTAAAATTCATCCAAGGACTTGAGTCTCTTACTTAGTTAGTCCACTCTCATTCACAATCTATTGAATGAATAGAAACCCAAATTGGGAAACTAGCCAATACACTTCATAAGAGAGAGGAGGGAAGATTACCAAGTCAAACAGAACCTAACCCAAGGGGACACACTAAACACGCAAACATGGTAGTCACCTTGAGGAATGGAAAAGAACTTGAGGCACCAATTGAAAAAGAAAAATTAAAACAAACCACCACTCCAACCAATATTCAGAATTCTAAGGTTTCAAACGAATCTAACCAAACTAATGCCTCCCCCTCACATGCTTCTTCTAAATCACAATGTATATCTTATATACCAAAGGCACCATTCTCGTCTGCTTTAAATAGACCATCCCCATTCTGCAAGAAGGACAACATTTTGGAGGTATTTGAGCAAGTAAAAATTAATCTACCCCTAATCTATGCGATTAGATAGATCCCCTCTTATGCCAAGCATTTGAAGGATCTCTGCACTCATAAGCAAAAATCTCATACTCATGTGTCCAAAAAGAACCTTCTCACCAAGCAAGTGAGCTCCATTTTTCGATTTGACACTCCCCTTAAACTAAAAGATCCTGGAATGACCACTATTTCTTGCGTGATTGGAAATAAAACCATTGACGGGACACTCTTGGATCTTGGGGCTAGTCTCAATCTCTTATCTTACTCGGTGTATGAACAACTTGGGCTAGGAGAATTAAAGCCCGTGTCGGTTACCTTACAGTTAGCAAATCAATCCATTAAGGTACCATGTGGCATCATTGAGGATGTTCTTGTCAAGGTTAATAATTTCTATTTTCCGGTTGACATTATAGTCCTTGACACACAACCGATGTTTAATCATAGAAAACAAACCATGGTCATCCTTGGTCATCCTTTCTTAGCAATCGCCAATACGAGTATCCATATGAGGAGTGGTGATATGGAGGTTACATTTGGTAACATGTCTCTTAAATTGAATATTTATAATGAACCCAACCCATCTTGTGGAGAGAATAATTTCTGTGAGGCCCCTAAGCCCAAATAGTGCATTGATAAGCTACCACCTCCTGCCCTTGCTCACAAATTAGAAACCCAATGTTCGAATTCTTTGGTTCTCCCACTCTCTTCTACAAACCTAAAAAATTATATTTCATTGGATCTCGTTGCTACATCATCCATAGTCTGACCATTGCAAACTGGGTGAGAAATTTCACTCCTTTTCAATACCCACATGTCGAGGATGATGAAAATTTCGTGGATGATTGAACGAGTGATACGTATGGATGAAGACGTAAAACATAGAGCTTCTTGGGAGGCAACCCAGGCTATTCTAAATAAATAAAGTCTAGGAGACTTAAAATCCATGAAGGTTGAGATACCTTCAGTGTTTTCCGTGCTCGAACAATTGCTTGCCAGTCTAGGATAGCCACACGTGTAGCTAGACTTAGTGATGTCTTATCTGGGATTACCTCGGTAAAGTACGGATGGTTGTGAAAGGTGATTGGAGGTTTCTTAATAATATAAAAGCCACAAAGAGCGCCTGAGAGAGACTAACCTGCTAAATACCAACCTACCCAGGAATACCAAGAGATTCCTTCTCTAATACATTGCTAAGTGAGTGAAACATAGATAAAAGTATGACTCGTATATTCCACGTAACAGAATGGTGGATTAGTTTAGTCAGTTACTTTATTCGCATATTTTGTTTTGTATTTTGTTGAACTAATATGCAGGACCATTTATCCCAAGTTGGGGGATGTTGCTCATGCCTATCTTCGATAGCCCCGAGGTAATATCTCTCTATCTCATTTCTTTTACATACTTGTCCTACTTATTATATTTTTGTGTCCAATAAGGACATTGTCTGATTTGAGTTGGGGGATGAGGGTATTCTTGCATGTTTTCAGTTATGCAAAAAAAATCATTTTCTTGTTAAGCCCAATTACGACCTGATTTTACTATTGGTACTTAATATGAGTTAATAAGTGTCATTTGGGTGGAGTCTTGATATAATTTGGTTGTTTTATTTATAATTGATAACTTGGACACAAATAAATAAAATGAACATAAAGAGAACATAATTTGACTTAGTTGATTTTCTGTGTCTGGATAGAGTTTTTGTACAATCATATTTGCACATACACATACAATACGAGTTAGGATTTGGATTTTTTATACATGTGTGATCTGCCTTGGTGAGAATCGGATGTCTATTGTTTTGATAATTTCCTTTAGTCCATTTTTAAAAAATTTGATGAGAGTCTAAATTGCTTGTTCCCCTAATTCATACTGAGTAACCGGGCCTCTAGCCTCAGTAAGCATTGCGTGTTCGTGTAAAACGATGTGAAGAATGGAAGGACTTAGCACCCATGGCTAGTTTTGATTCGTACACTTTTTGACTCGAGCAAGTAAATCTGTAGGGGTGTCCTTTATGCCTAGTGTCCTAAGGCCATCTTGGTTTGGGTGTTAGTGATCAAAAGCTCACTACACGGGTCATCTAGAAAGTTTAAGGAATAAATTCATTGCACATTCTTGGGAACACTTTAGCAAATGGTTAGTTTTAGTTTGTAGCCTTTTTGGCTCGAGTAAGTAAATGCGTAGGGGTATTGCTTACACCTAGTGCCCTAAGGCCATCATGGTTTTGGTGTCATTGATCGAAATCTCGCTACATGGGTCAATTAGAAGGCTTACAAAACCAATCCACTGCATAGCCATTGAAAAAATGATAAATACTCTCTTAAAAATGAAGGACGAGGGGAATTAAAAATAATAATTGTACGTCTTAATGATTACTTAGGGGTTCTAGTGTGTATATCGAATCTGAATCTAGATGAAATCCTTGAATCTTCACCTTACACATGTTTTGTAGCTTCTCTCTATCTAGGTACAGTATGAAACTTTGTTTTTAATGGAAAACAAATTAAAATCAATGAAATTGAAGAGTTCTCTTGTTTAAATTTAATGATAAATAACACATCTTCCCTTTACTTGATAGAATGCTTGCATACTCTCTGATAGTCCATGTGTTATGTTGGGAAGTAGTTGGTGCTTGTATGGTTAATTTAGTATAATGTGTTTTGTGGGCGGTCACTGCTGAAAACCCTCACGAGACCATACTCGTCCTACCAAGGCCGACTGTGGGTTTAAAGGAACTATTATCATTGTTCATACTTATTTATTTACTTCTTGTCATCTTCTATTTTATTTGTTTTGCTTGGGACTAGCAAAATCTAAGTTGGGGGATGTGATAGGTGCTTTAAAGCACCTACAATAACACATTAATTTCGAGTTTATTAACCCCGAGTAGTTGTTATTGAATATAGTTTATATTAGTTTCATGTTACAAGCAATAAAGTACAAAAAGCTCGGAATAAGTGCCAAAACGTTCAAGCTATGGCATGGAGAAAGTATCAGGAAAGGAAGATTGCACATGTGGATCAAGAGAATATCAAAATGGAGCAAAATAAGACATTTCTGCCCTACTAGTCCAGACGAGGGACATTGATGGTCCGGACGAAGCCCCTAGAGACATGAAAGGAAGCCAGGGCATTGATGGTCCGGACGAGGAATATTGGTCCGGACTGGACCCAACATTCTTCCAGACAAAGGTTACAATTGGTCCGGACGAGGCTGGCCAAGAGTGATGTTTTGCAGAAAGGTTCGCTCGTCTGGACAAGACGAACATTAGTCTGGACGAGGGGCACTGTACGTCATTTTTAAATTATGATTATAGAGTTTTTAAAGGTTATTATATATTTAAGCCTTGGGTATTGTTAAAAAACATTTTCGGATATATTTTGTATCATTCTAGAAGCTCTCAAGAGGAAGAAAATCCTAGCCACCTAGGTTTTCTTTTTCCTTCAACTTCTTCTTCACTAGCCACCATGGAAGCCATGCTTGTGAGGTCTATGGACGACTATGCTTCTCCGTTCCAAGGCACAGATTAAGCTCTGATTCACGTGGTAGGTTTACGTTTGTTTCTCCAAACAATGATTGTGTAACATAGCTGATTTCATTAATTGGGATCGAACGAATTCCTTCTATGCAACATATGTATTTGTTTTCAGGATTTCAAGTACATGTTATGCAATAGTTTTTCTTAGTTATGTTTTGTGAGATTGAGACATATTATGCTCATAAGACGGCCCGTGCCTCGGAGACGACCCGTTCTATGGGATTATCTATGCCTTTAGACAAGCATATGATCTTCTTGAATGCTATCTATAGGGGTTGCAAACTCTATAGGTAGTGGATAATTCTCTGAATGCAAACATAACCTTTGCACCAATCGACCACATGTTAGGAGTAGATTTGATGTCTTGGACGTCTTTGCTCTTTGTTTCCAAAACCCATCTTATTTAGTTTACATTTAAGTTTCTTAGTTTATTAAATCAATCAACCAATTTTCCATTGAATTAATTTAGAACTCTTTTGAAAACAAACTGACTTCCCACTTTGTCTCTGTGGACGATACCACTGTTCTTTGAGTAGTGTTAATACCGTGGTTTTATAAAATTAATCTTGACCCAAAACGACACGGTCACAACCAACAAGAGAAGTTGATAAATAGAATTCTGGACCACCAAGGAGATACCTGCCAGGCCCATTCTGAGAGAGATGTTGCTCTGCTTGCCCAAAAAAAGGTTGAGCAGGATCTAAAGAAGCTGAGGGCCGATATCATGACCCATGAGGATAATGAGAGAATGTTGAAGGCCACCAACAAAAGCTAAGTGCTGACCTTCAAAAGGCTATAAGAGACAAGTCTGCTCTTCTCATTGAGAGGGAAAGCATTGAAAAGGAATCCTGTAGAGCCATTAAAAATGATGAGGAGGCACTTGCTCGCCTGGATGAGGCATACTCCAAGGAGAAGAAGAAACATTCTGTAGAGGTGATTTCCAGCTATTTTGAAGACTTTGAGGACATGTGCCACCAGTGCATCAAGAAATACCCCGAGATTGACTTCAGTACCCAACTCCTTGAGGTAACTTTTGATGACTCCTCCACTAGGGTGGTTAGATCTTCCTAGATTCTAGTTTTTCCTCTTCCTCTCTTGGTAGCGTCGCATCTCGTTTACGTCCTGCTCTATCAGGTTTTCCCTATTAAGGACATTCACGTATGAGCGTAACTGGAGGGGTTGCACTAACTTCTGGATCTAGTGCTTTATCCCATCCTCGAAATGTCGGGCTTTGATTTATTTAGTGGCTATAAGACGAGGTGCATATTCGGATAGGTTGATTAATTCTTCTTTATACTTGGCTACCGTCATGGCTCCACATTGCCTAAGGTTCTCGAATTCCAGACGCTTGCCACTCCGCATCGCTCTTGGCATAAATTTCTCCTTAAAGTTCTCCATGAATCTTACCCAAGTCATTTCGGGCTCCAGGGCGCTTTTCAGGTTCCACCACCTGTTCGCTTCTCTAATTAGAAAGTAGGATCCGGTTTCCACCTTTTATTGATTTGAACATTGGAGGAGTAGAAAGTTCTTCTCCAGTTTAGCAATCCATTCACTAGCTTTGACTGAATCCATACCTCCTTTGAAAGTCGGGGGTTTCATCTTGAGGAATTCTTTTACAGCTGTGACATTAGCAGCTCGCTGAGCGAGGTTGACAATTTCTTCTTCGTCGAGAACTGATGGGGGCTCAACCAGTGGATCCTGCTGGTCAAGTGTGAGACCCCGATCCTAGAAAATATTAAATAAAAATATTTATTTAAGTAAATATGAATCTTAGGAATTTTTTGTGGAATTTTTGGAATTTATTTAAACCTCGAAATTATGAAATATAAAGAAGAGATTTAATCAGGGGCCTAAGTGAAAGAAAATAAGTTTAGGAGTACAAATTGAAGTTGCCGACCAGTTAAGGGTTCGGCCGAGCTATTGCCGAGCAGTAGGGATCCGGCTTAGGAGTCCAGCCAGGTGGAGGTCCGGCCAGCTCAGATGACCACTTGGCAGTCCGGCCAGGTCAGCTCGGACGTGGCAGCGCGGCCATGTGGACAGTCCATCTGGACAGCCATCTGTTAGAAGGAGACAAAGGTCCTGAGTGGACTGACGTCACCTTCCATTCCCAGCGGAAGAAGACAAATGGTGCGGCTGGTGGGCAAAGGTCGTTAGCCTAGAGGCCTAGACTGAGCGACCGGCGGGGCCCATTCCTTGTGAGTGGCGTCGTTTGGGTTGTCTGCAAACAGTCCGGATATATTCTCATCTCAAACACTATAAATGCCGAACCATTTTATTCCTTTTGATTACAACTCCAACTTGAAAGAATCCAGACCTTCTCTCTCTAGAACCGGACCGAAGCATTTTTGTTCGGCATCTCGGGTTTCATACTCAGAATGTTTGGCAAACCATCTACCGTACATCTCAACTTCTAAATTGTTGTTCGGCGAGTCTTGGCCGTACAACCAGCCTTCTCAGAATCATTGATCAGTCCTCCAAACAGACTTGATTCACTTCGGCAAATCATAAACAGATTCCAGACGATCAGTTTTCCTTCGGCAAGGATTGTACCAGTTCGGCAAGCTTTTGTTCATATCATTACCTGCTCGGCAATCATACTTTCAGCTCTGATCAGTTTTCCTTCGGCAAATCAAGCTTCAGCCAAAGGTATAATGTGTTACCCTATCATTTTCTGTTCGGCAAAGGCCCTAGATGTCAAATTTTGTTCGGCAGACTTAAAGTCAAGTCTAGCCTTGGAAAAATCTT
>NMUG010006125.1:0-12759 GCA_002855965.1 Monotropa hypopitys | reverse complement strand
GGCTTGTTTAGTGGAGACTTATGCCCGAGTGAGCTTAGTGTCTTACTTTTCTTTGGAGTGGTGTCACGTGAACTCTTTGTTGTCACGGAACATAATCTTACTCGTTGATTGATCTCATTATTTTTTGTCGCTATGCATTGGGAATTCACTTTCATCGATACATCACTTTGATTTGCATGCACGGTTATTGTTGGACTTTGGAAGGGATTTTAGGCAATTTTTGAAATTTTGGGTCGGATCGTTCCTTGTTTTATATTATCCCTTATTGCCCACTTGAGCCGTCATCCGAACCTTTTCTTGATTGAGCCTCCATTTCCATATGTTATGCTTTGAGATTAGGTTGATCTTTGTTGATGTATATGATGATGTTTTGGAGAGATAAGGAGTTGTATGGTTGTTTTGTCATATTTGGAGAGATAAGGAGGATTGTTTGTATGTTGTATTTATTGTGTTATATCCCTCTTCCCCTAGAAAAATCATGAAACAAAAAGAAAAAACAAGAAAAAAATTGGAAAACAAAACAAGTTTGGGGATCACCTATTATTTCATAAGACATGTTGTCTTTATTCTTTTGTTGGGATGTATCGGTGGTTGAGAATTGAAGTTGCAACTTGCATCTTAGTCGACGAGGGCCACATTGTTTGATTTGCCCTCTACATGTACACTTTTCCTATTCCCAAGCATATCTTGTTTTTACCCTTTGCCCGATACACTTCCCGTACCTAACGCTATAACCGATAGAAGTCCTAGTTAATCCTTGGAATGACAATTCGTATGCATGTGGATTGCAAGCATATTCCATTTGTTTAGCAAAATTTTCGGTCATGAGATCTAATCCACCATATTTTCTGTTCTTTGTGTGTCAACTTGTGCGGGATACTTTGGCTTTTTGATATATATCATCCACCCGCACAAATATGAGTTACTATATGCACCCATGTTTCAAGTTTCTATTTTTTTGAGTGCATGACACGGCGAGTATTTGAAGTCGAGACTCGGTCCAGATTGACCTTCGAGTTGTGTCTTACTTGCGACAATTGGCCTTACTTACATACACGTTGAGTTTGGGTTGCCATGATTGATTTTCTCTTGCTAGCATTGTGAATCATCGTTTTTGTCTACATGTGTTTACGAGGATCCATCTTTTCTATTCTTTGTTTGGAGTTGGACTTACATCTCTTGATTTCTATTCGGATGTAGTTCATTGCGTTTTGTGGGTTAGTGTTGCTGAAAACCCTCATGAGACCTTGCTCGTCCTACCGGGGCCACCCGGGGGTTTAAAGGATCTATCCATTTAATTTTTCTAGTTGTTTGTTATTTGTTTAGCCTAGTCCTAGTTCTTGTTTGCTCGGGACTAGCAAATTTCAAGTTGGGGGGTGTGATAGACACACTATTTTGTAGTTTGTGTGTCTATTTCTCTCCTATTTTGCTATCTTTAATTGTTATTTACCTTTGTCTAGTACACTTTGCGCTTAATATTGTTTTGTAGCTCTTATATGTTTTACAGGTTATATTATGCTCTTGTGACGTTTCGGATGCTAAATTTCTTTTCCTCGCATTTTCTCGGGAGTTTGAATGTTCATACGGGATGCCGATGGTCCATGCAATATCGAATGATTGTGGTTGCAAGGGATTTTTGGCCATCATACACTTTGATTCCAAATAATGTTGTACGATTGACGCTTCAAGTGGTTTTGGCCATACAATCTATTTCCAAGGCATTGTGGTGAAGATTGAGTTTGAAAACAAGTTTTGGGAATTTTTCTATCTGTGCATCGGTGCACATTGTTCTTCAACCGGTGCAGGGCTTTACCAAATTGAGCAGTGGCCATGATCATAGCAGGTGCACCGATGCACCATGACTTGCACAGGTGCAGGTCCTCTTCTCCAACTTCGCGAGAGAGCTACAGTGCAATACACAGATACACGAAGGGAGATACAAGCAACTATGGATTCAACGCCAGATATCAATTCGCGAAGAACAATATACATACAGTGGAGTTCGAATTTGGGGTTTCTACGCGATAAAAAGATGATGTTCACGCAGGAAATTGGGTTTTGTCCCAATCGATTTCGCGTAAGGATTTCCTCCATTGATGTTCCCGAGAGTTCCAATTTCAGAGGGTGATTGATACAATTGTTTCACGCAGGAGCTTCAATGGTGGATTTGATTTCGCATCAGATGATTACGAAAGTGGGAAATCGATTAGCACAGGGGTTTGATTTAGGATTGAAATTGGGTTTTCACCTAACCATTCGCGATTTGCTACAGTACATGTGATTGAGGATTTGCAATTTGGATTTGCAAATGGATTTTTGGGTTTTCCCGATTATTCCACAGGGTTTTCCACAGAGATGCGATTTGGGCGATCTGATGATTTGCGCAAGGGGAGAAGATGAATTGCACGTAGGAGTTCCCGAATTGGGATTGAATCGATTCACTCATGGATTTGGGTTCGCACTTAATTGCAGGGAATTGTTACACACACAGCATGAGGAAGAAGATGATACAGAGGTGATAGATACAAACGAAGGTGAATCTGATTTGTGGGTTTCGAATTTGGGGTTTCACGTGGGTGAAGAAATCGCAGGTGGGCGATTTGGATCCGCGTAGAAGATGACGATAGGAGAAGTTCTGATTTACCCAGTGATACAATTAAAAAGACATTACACATAGATTAAATGTTTGCAACTGATTTAGGATGAGAGTCAATTCAATGAGGTTTTCACAAATGGTGGAAGAAAGAAGTTGCCATGGGAAGAAATCGCGAGTGCTACAGTGCACTGCTACAGTAACCAAACCCTTTGCATCGGTGCACAAATCTCTTGCACCGGTGCACACCACTGCTGGGAGCCCACTGCCCAAATTCTTACTTCTTTGCACTGATGCACCCCATTCTTGCACCGGTGCAAACTTCTCCCGGGGCGACTTTAACACTGTTTTTAGGGGTATTTTTGTCCGAAATTGTTATGGAGTATAAATATCAACTTGTAAAATTATTGTGAACACTTCTTTATCACCTGTACATCAGATTAGGGCTTTTGGGAGGTGAGAGCTTCTTTCTCTACCTCCCCCTTCTTCTCTTTCATTTCCCTTGTGATTCTATGGCTCTAATGTAAGTCTCTCCTTCATTAATGTTGTAGCTTATTTCCTTCCCTTTCTCTTTATGTATTTTATTTAATGCCTTGTGATTAGCTAATGTTAAATCTTTGTATTTTCATGAATGTTTGTAGTGTGATGGAGGAGTAGCCTCCCGGTTTGGCCTTGGGGTGACTAACACCCCCGTCCTAGCTTAGGTTTGACTTCCCTTTATTATACTTGTTTGCGGTAGATTTTAGGGGTATTGAGTTCGCGCCGTAGGTCTTGATTTAGTGATGTTATCATTTTGATTGGTCGTGGCCATTAACGTGGCACGAACAATGTTTGATGCGATGTCTCGCTAGATGCTCGATGAAAGGCCCCAATGAACAATTTCCCCTAGAATTCGCCCGTCTTTAATGTCTTGAGGTCGTATTGGAGTATGGAGCTTGAGTTCTCTAATTTAGGTCTTTATCGGGGGTTGTTAACCTATTCGATGGAGTGTGGCCAATCACCTTGGCACACGTCATGCCTTTAGCTATGTCACCTTTGATGCTCGACATTGTGACTACGAGAACTAACTCCTTACTCCCGTATTATCTCTTGACCATTGCGCAGTCGAATCTATCCTAGGTCGGGTGTTAGGAATTCCTGTAGCCATTCCGCCTAGTTAAGTTAATTTCCATTCATTTAGTTTAAGTCTCAGTTCTCTAAGTCCTAAACCAAAACCAATTCAAGGGTTGCGTCCTTCCGCTAAAACCCGGCAAAACCAAACCTCGTTATCAAGTAAATTCCTTTAGACTCCGTCAACTCTCTATGGTTTGACCTCGATCTTGGGTTTCTATTAGCTGGAGTAGTATTTTCGTGTTCTTATAAATTATCTTTTGTCTAGTTCGCTTTTCCATTTATATTACATATCAAACGATGCGGAAAAGTCGAGTTAGCAGCAACTACACATGTCACTAATAATGGAAGTAACATCTCTCAATATAATCAGACTGCTCCATCTACTGTTGTGGTAGGAAATGGGCAATATGTTCCTGTAAATAACTCAGGTAATAGCAAATTACTTTTATCTAATTCCAGTCTAAACCTAAAGAATATTCTGTTTGCTCCCAAAATTTCTCATAACTTGCTGTCTGTTTTTAGGCTTGCATTAGATAACCATTGCAGGATTGTTTTTGATGCTAATGGGTACATGATACAGGATTTGAATACCAACAAGGTTATCCACAAGGGCATTTGTCATCAGGGAATGTATCCCCTTCTTCCTTCTTCTAAAATCAGTAGTTCAAATATAGCTTGGCTAAATGGTACCTCTAAAGCTGAGTTATGGCATCAAAGGCTAGGACATCCTAATAGAGATATGATTAGGAAGTTGGTTAACAAGAACAAGCTGAATATTTCTAATGTTCTTGATTGTTCATATTGTAATTCTTGTCTTAAGGGAAAGAGTCACAAATTACCTTTTACTATTTCCACTACTTATACAACTAAACCTTTTGAGTTGATTCATTCTGATGTGTGGGGTCCTGCCCCTATTAAATCTTTTTCTGGTTATAGATATTATCTCCTTCTAGTTGATGATTTCACTAGATATAGTTGGTTATTTCCTTTGCATTTAAAAAGTAAAGTTTACAACAGAATTGAATCTTTCAGAAATTTTGTATCAAACCATTTATGTTCCTCCATAAAAACTATTAGATATGATTGTGGTGGTGAATTTCTCAATAAATTAATGACTAAACTTTTCTCTGAATTTGGTATCTTGCAAGAAACAACTTGCCCTTACACCCCTCAACAAAATGGTGTTGTTGAAAGGAAACACTGTCACATTATTGAAACCACTATAACTGTTCTTCAACAAGCTAATCTTCCCATTCAATTTTGGCTTGAAGCTGTATTCATATCTATATATTTAATTAATAGACTACCTCAGGCTTCTATCAAATTCTAAATTCCATTTGAAAGACTATACAAAAAATCCCCTGACTTTTCCATTCTAAGGCCATTTGGTTGTTCATGCTATCCATATCTAAGACCTCATAATTCCAATAAATTAGAACCTAGGTAAAAAAATGTATCTTTTTAGGATACTCACCTGGTACAAAGGGATTCAAATGCTTAGATCCTATTTCCAACAAAGTTTATCTTACTAGGCATGTGAAATTCATTGAAAATGAATTTCCATACCAATCTATTATTGAGTCAAAAAAGGACAGTGGTGCTGTGGATAACATCAAAAGTCAAGTCATACCTTCTTTTAACATTGAGTCTGACAATCATCTTATCAATGTGCATAACTACATCATTCCTAGTCCTCCTCTTAACAATAGTCAATCTTAGATTAGGAATAGAGTAAATGATAATAATACATCCACTCATCATATGATAACAAGATCTAGAAGTGCAAATCAACACACTAATCAAAACACTCACAACATGATTACTAGGTCTAGAAGTCAAGGCTTGCCCAACAATAGTCATGTCAGTCTCAATATTCAAAAATGTCCTGATATTGAACCAAAAAACTTTAAAGAGGCTTTTAAGTTTAGTGAATGGAGAAATGCCATGATAGAAGAGTACACAACCTTAATGAATCAAAGAACTTGGCAACATGTTGATCCTCCTCCCAATGTTCCCATACTTGGATGTAAATGGACTTACAAGATTAAAAGACACTCGGATGGCTCTATAGCTAGGTATAAGGCCAAATTAGTTGCTTTAGGTTATCAACAAACTGAGGGCATCGACTATACTGAAACATTCAGCCCAGTCATAAAACAATCTACTACCAGAGTTGTTATTTCCATTGCTGTTCAACAAAACTGGAAAATAAGACAATTTGATGTGTCCAATGCCTTCCTTCATGGGACTATTCAAGAACAGGTGTTTATCAGACAACCACCTGGATTTATTCAACCTAACTCCTCACACCAGGTATGTTCTCTTAATAAAGCTCTCTATGGTTTAAAACAAACCCCTAGAGCGTGGTATGATATGTTGTCTAAACAACTTATTGAACTTGGATTTAAAAATAGTCTCTCTGATTCTTCTTTGTTTGTATTTAGTTCCAACACATACTTAATCTATTTTCTTGTATATGTTGATGACCTCTTAGTTACTGGGAATAATCAGAATCTTATTCAGCACATTATCAACAAACTTCAAACCAAGTTTGCTTTGAAGGATCTAGGGTACATGAAAGACTTTCTAGGATTGGAAGTTGTTACTAATAACACTGGACTATTTCTTTCTCAGAAAAAATATGCCATGGATTTATTAAAAAAGACCGGAATGGAAACGTGTACAGAATGTGATACTCCATCTAGTTTAAGGAAAAATTCTGAAAAACAAGTTCCATTTACTAATCCTAAATACTATAGGTCTATAGCAGGATCTCTTCAATACCTAACCTTAACTAGACCTGATATTTCGTATGCTGTTAATTGTATCTGCCAACATATGCACCTACCCTTTGAAAACCATTTTAGTGATATAAAAAGTGTTCTGAGATATATCAAAGGAACTTTGGATTATGGCTTATAATTTACTAAAGGTACTTCATCTTTAGTTGCATATAGTGATGCTGATTGGACTGGAGATGCCTTAGACAAGAGATCAACCGGTGGATATTGTGTGTTCCTTGGTCCAAATTTGGTGTCATGGTCTCAAAGAAACAGCACACAGTTGTCGGGTCCTCCGCAGAAGCTGAATATAAGGCCTTAGCTGATGCTTCATCTGAAGTTCTTTGGACTATTCAACTCCTAAGAGATCTTCATGCATACCATGATAGTTTGCATCCAAGAATATGGTGTGACAACAACTCTTCCATTGCCTTAGCCACTAATCCGGTCTTTAATGCCAGAACTAAACATGTTGAAGTGGACTTTCACTTTGTAATAGAGAAAATTGCCAGAGGACAACATCAGGTAGATTATGTCCCCTCAGAACATCAAGTGGCAGATATTTTCACCAAGTCTCTCACCACAAATAGACTGAGATTCTTGATAGACAAACTCAGACTGTGTTCTACCCAGTCTCAGTTTGAGGGGGAATGTTAATGAAGTCAATTCAAGCTTGTTGAAATGAAGACAGTCTCTCAGTAATAAGTGATGTTCCGGAAGTCTGTCATTCATGTTCCAGAAGATGATAATATATGCTGAGGTTATCATTCATCCTCTCTAGTGATGTTCCGGAAGATCACTGTCCATCTTCCAGAAGACGACCACTGTAATCTTTACTGTAGCACTGTAACTTTCCATCTACATAGCGATGTTCTGGAAGTATGTTGTTTATGTTCCAGTATATCAGGGCCTAATGTTGAGCTGATATAGTCCTGTCTTATATCAGCTAGCCTTCTCTATGTGTCTATAAATATTTGTATGCCATCCTCATTGAAATTAATGAAAATCAGTATTCTATTACCAATTCTTGAAAGTAATCTTTGTTCTCAAGAAATGTTTGTAGATTTGGGTAGCTCATTTCTGATCTGATTTTTTGTAGTACACTGAATTTAAAGAGACTTAGATGCACACCCACTATTCACTGTTGCGAAATTTTGGTTTTACATTAAAGGAGGATGAAATTGTTTTGTTTCTGATTTGTTGTTTTGCATCGTTTGGTTATTAATTTGCAGCCCACACATACATGTCCATTTTTGGTATCACATTTTGTAGATTGAGAACATTTGTCGCCTCGTAGTGATTTTTTGTTTTTGTTCTCAAATTTATTGTTTTGTCAAATCACTAGATTACATTCATGTCTCACATTAATGTCTAGTGTTATTTGATTGTTTTGCATCATTATCATCATATATCACCATCGTGATTGGACTTGGAGGACGATCGTCTACCGAAGACCGGAGAAGACATAGAGCCGTTTTGCTACGGAGATCAGCGCGAGGAGTGTTATGGTTGCCATTAGATTGCAGAAAAGACTCCGGGAGTCGAAGATCGTTGGAGCTAGGATTTGGGGTATAAATCTGTAACTCTTATATCTTGACTTTCTGTAATTAATGGAAAAGTAGGTAGAAGTCCGTGGTTTTTCTCTTAGAGTTTGTTTAAGCCCTAAGTGTTTTCCACGTAATATCTGGTGTCGATTGTTGCTGTTGTCTCTCTTTACTTTACTGTTTACTTGTATTGCTTCAATTTATTAATAATCAAATTAATAATTGGAACACATTTTAAAAAAAATTAATTTTTAATCGGCAAACCTATTCACCCACCCTCTAGGATTTGCAACGCTTCCGCGAACTTTCAATTAGTATCAGAGCAAGGTTACTCTTTACGGTTTAAAAACCCGAGTTTGATCCTAGATATCTGTCACGACCCAATCACATATGAGTCATGACCGGCCAACGAACAAGCTCGCTAAAGGCCCTATTTAATGAGTTTAGAGATTCATCGAACAATTTTTGTTTGAATAAATAGCAGAAAACGTGAAATAACCCAGAGAGTGCATCACTTAGCAAAATACCCACATCAGTTCATTAATTTAATCAGGGAGATACAAAACGAGCCCCATGGGATGATACATATAGTAATCAAAGCTGAGACATAAAAACTTCAAGAGCTCTTACTCCTGCTCTTCAAATCCTGAAAAGAGTTTTAGAAAAACGCATAAGCTATAAAGCTAGAGTGAATTCAGTACATGCCCAAACTACAAGTTTCATGGACAACCAAGATCATTTCCTGCAAGTAAATCATTTCAGATAAACATAGTATGAGTGGCTCAATAGCCTCAAGAGTAGTATCATTGACCCATTCTGGTCATATCAGATTTTCGGCATCTTTCACGCATGAACCTGCAACAAGTGCATATTGATTGCTTTGGATAATCCACTTGAAATGTATGACTGTCAACGAGTCTATCAAGCCAACCAATTACAGCCTCTATGGTACCAGAACAAGGGGAGCTATCCCGTAATTTGCAAAGTGGTATGATATCATCCAATGACCATCTGGTTTGGTCCCAACCTTATAGCATGTCCCTTCATGCATGGTATCTGACCCTGTCCCCAGCATTCGGGCTCTTATCCGTTTTGATCGTATTTCGTGGCCATGTCATGTCCGTGCCGAGAATCACATAAAATATTTTTCACATCATGTTTGTCCATGTATAAAAGCTTTTCACAAGCTCTTCTCTTTCCATTTGCAAGAGTGATAACATAATAGATTTTTCCGGCTCAATAGCCATAATAGTAATTTATAAAAAAGAGTGAACAAGTGAGTAAAAGTACGAGTAAAAAAAGCATGTACAGATTCACCTTTTTCTTGGGTTGGTTCCTCTTTGAAATAATACTTCAAATCTGCCATAAAGCATAAAGGACACAAACTAAGCTTCTACCGAACACTGAGGCTGTTGCCGAGCTAAATCAAGCTAGGTTGATCTAAGCTACTGGTCCAAGATGACCAGGCTGCTCTGGACGACTGGCCGAGCTCCGGGTAGCGCAAGTGACCGAAGGCCTGCTGTTCGGAGGACAGTGGCCGGTTTGGTGATGAATAATAACACATTTTTTGCTGACGTGTTCTGGAGTCTCCTGGACCGAAGGGTCCTTCTGCCGAGCTAAGGCTTTGTCGAGCAAGGCATTGCCGAGCAAGGCCTTGCTGAGCTGACGGTCTGCTGGACTAAGGGTTCTGCCGAACAGAAGCTCTCCCGAGGTGAGCTCTGCCGAACAGGGGTTTTACCGAGCTGCCAACAGAGGGCACTGGTGGACTACAGCAGTGCGGAAAATGGTGCTTCGGGCACAACGATTAGTCGAAAAGGACTATGAGATGGTCGCAAGATCTTAGGGCTTATTGGCCGAGCTATCGGCTGCCTAGCCGAGCTCAAATGACTAAGGGTCCTTAGAGGCGGACCGTCCCTTTGCCGAGCAGAAGTGCTTCGGCAAGTGGGAGGTCGGCAAATGATATGGGAAGGTCAGAAGTATTCACGAGATGGTCTGGTATGCTTTGCCGAACTGAAATAAGTTCAGCCGGAGGGTAAATAGGTTCTGCTTGAACTGGCTGGGCCAAGGGCCGAGCTACCGAGCTAAAGGATAGGGGTCCGGGTTGCTTCGGTTAAGCCAAAAGGAAGGCTGCCGAGCAGGGGCCAGTGCGGCCAGATCCTTAGATGGACTTGCCGAACAAGAGGAAGGTCAAAACATGAAGAAACATGGCCGAAGGACTAAGGGGCTTACCTGAGTTCACAAGGACTGCTCTGACAAACGTCTGCCGAGCTAAACACTATGGAAGTGTTGGTCCAGACAGTGGGATTCTGCTGGTCTACCGAACGATTTGGCCGAGCTAAGGCTGGTGGAGCTCCTAGTGGAACAGATGGTCCGGAGGGTTGCTGCACTTAGAAAAAATTCCAAGTGTTGGGTCTGTCGAGCACCAGGACTTCGGGAACAAAGGTTCTCTCTCTCTAGAGCTTTCAATGTGGGGAAGAGTTTGGTGGAAATGAATGCACTTCAAGGGTTGCTTATATAGGGGTTCAGAGGGGTTGGGGGTGGTAGTTGGAGACATTTATGGTTGATTGGATTGAACCTTAATCATGCCGAATAACTCAAGGAGTTGTCCCATCTAAGTCAGGTCTGAGCACTCTGCAAGACAGTCTGAACCTGCGACTGTGTTGTCCCATCCGTGTCAGGCGGCGGGTCAGTCCGGATGGGACTTGACTTTACAGCTCGGTAGAACTGCTGCCGCGCAGCTGGCCTTCGGGTCCGGAGCGGGGCGGTCGATTGAACGGCGGGTTGGGCTGGGCTGGTCCGGTCCGGCCAGGTTGGTCCAGCCTGCATCGGGCGGCTGGGCTTACTCCATTTGGGCCCCTTAGCTCACTTCCCTTAGTATTCTAAGGGTCCAACACTTTAATACTAAACCCAAATGATTTAAATGCTAAATATAATCCAAAAAAACATTTCTAATGATTTAATTAATTACAGAAATTCTATTTATTTAGGACGGGGTCTCACAATATCTCTATTTATTTAATTTTATCATGGATTCTCTTATACCTCGTGATGGCGCCTCAAACTTTAGATCTCCATATTTTAACGGTAACGATTATGATTATTGGAAATCTCGTATGACAAATTATCTAATCGGTATGGGAATTAATGTTTGGTGTTTGTGTTATTCATGGTTATAATGTTCCTATGATTGAAGATTCTGAAACTAAAAAATTGAGACCTAAGACAGATTTTGAATTTGATACAAATGAGATTTAAGATTTTGAGGCTAATGGGAAAGCTCTTGGAGCTATTCTTAGCGCGGTTTCTCATAGAGAATTTTGGTAGATATCCGCATATACCTCCGCTAAGGAAGCTTGGGAGATTTTACGAATATGCCACGAGGGAACACATACAGTTCGTGTGTCTAAAATTCAAAATTTGACAACTAGGTTCAAGGAACTTAGGATGAAAGAAAATGACACGTTTGCAAACTTTATTACTGAACTCACTGGTATTGTTATCTCGTTTCATGGCTTAGGAGAACCACTGCCTAATCTTAAAATTTGTCGTAAAATTCTTAGATCTATACCTGAACGTTTTAGGGCAAAAATCACTGCTATAGAAGAGAGGCCTGATGTTGATGATATTACTTTTGAGGAATTTGTTGGAAAATTAGAAACTTTTGAACGTAATCATTTGTCCTCGTATGTTGCTCAGAAATCCTCTTCCAAAAATGATAAAAGTATTGCCTTTAAATCTGTTGATGATGAATCCTCTCAATCCCAAGAGGATGACGATGACTTTGATGATGCTGAAATTGCTTTACTTGCTAAGAAATATAAGAAATTTGTAATTGTCAGCAAAGGTAAACCTATTGCCAAATCTATATAATAAGGAAGGATGATTTTTGAATTTCTTATATTTTTAGCCCTTAGATTTGAATCAATGGTCAGGATTGATTTCATTTTATACTTAAACAGTTAAGATTAATTTTTCTAATAATGAATGGTCATGATTGATTTTCAAAATTTTTCATTTCCCGCTCAAATTAGTTGGAAATGGTGTCTTAGGAATTAAAAAGTGGGTAGTTACCTTAGGCAAAATGAAAGGTTCTTATTCATTCACTCTCAAATTAAAAGTTAGAATTGATTGTAACTTTTTATTCAAGGGCTAAGACCAAATCCAAATTAACCAACGGCTAAGATTGACTTTCTATTAAAATTTTGCCTCTCAGATGTAATCCCACTTTCTTCATTATCCACATCCAAAAGAACGAAAACTCCCCTCCTCTCTCCACGTTATTTAGTCCCTCCCAAATCAGTTATTTTTTACTCCTTCCTCTCTCCAAGAATTAGAACTCCATGCTCTCTCTCAATCTCTGATCTTTGTTCCTCTTTAGTTATTGTCCGCTCTCATGACTCAATACTGATGATCTGTTGAACATTGAGTACACTCAAATGCTGCAAACTCCTCCATATGTCAACCTGAAATTGAAGCGACGATGCTACTGGATTTTTTTGTTATTTTTTGGAAACCTTAGATATATGATCATGGAAGGATTTTGGCGCAAAGTATTATTAGGTCTCATTTGCAAAAATAATTGTACTGGATAGTGATCGCAAAGAAATGACCATGGGTAAAAACTCAGATTCTTACATTTTTGTTTCTTTGCCCATTGCACACCTCTTCTCTTCTATGTCATTTTAATTTAGATTTTTAGAACCTTATTCTCCCATCAGCCTTTTCTATG
>NMUG010006124.1:0-12759 GCA_002855965.1 Monotropa hypopitys | reverse complement strand
TGGCGGAGGTGGTGGGATCTAAAGAGAGTCGCACAAAACCTCCTCTTCGACGACCTCTGCGTCTCCGCCTTCTCCACATCCCTCGTCTCTCTCCGCCACTTCATCTCCATGCTCCGCCACCGCACTCTATCCATCCTCTTCAAGTCCTGCGCTCATCAAGAGAGAGAGATGAGATTCACTCACCCCTTCACCGTCGTGAAGGTCGAAATCCGGTGAATATGTGTGTATGTTTGAGAGAGATGTGAAAATGGACGTGTATCGAAAGAGGAGAATGTTTCTGCTTTGGGAAGGTTTTTTTCGTTCAGGAATCATTTGGGGCTGTGTACATTGGGCAGTGTGTGTGCATGGTTTGTATCCGTAAGTCTATGTGGTAGATGAAATGATTTTTAGTCATTAGATCATAACAATCTAACCCCTACAACACATATTGGGTTATACGTGGGGCCATGGGTTGAGGTGTTATATTTTTATTTGATGTGGCAAAAAATGTGACTGTGATATATGACTGGGACAAAATAAGAATGTGACTGGGACATTTTTCTATTATGTATAATAGATATTCGAACTTGATTTTAATACAAAATGGATTAGGCAATGTTTTATACATGCAATCAGTATATGTCAACTTAAATAAGCAATTAATAAAGTGCCAACTATTAATATTCAGAGGCGGATCCAGAAATTTATATCAGGAGGGGCAAAATTATAAAAATTGTGCTGAGGGGGGCTAAATTGTAGAAATTTAAAATTTATATAGTAAAATAGAAGGACTAAATTATAAAAAATTTAAAAATATAAAATAAATGTAAAATTTTTGGAAAGTGAGGGGGACACTTGCCCCCTCTGGGCATGAATTGGATCCGCCCCTATTAATATTTAAGATATATATGCATAAAATTACTTTTATATTCAAATGAATATAAAAATTAAATTATGTGCACGTTTCACCTTCAAACTTGCATTTAAGAAAAACATCAAAACATTATTAAACTCTTAAATTCCTATACATGTGTTGTTATAGCCTTTACAACTTTGCATGGAAAAGATGTTTTAAATAAAAATTTAGAATCCTGTTAAATTTTGAAATATTTCAATGCGAGATAGGTGTTAAAATTAAAATATCAAGAACACAAAATGAATGATTTACTAGAATGGCCATGAAAAATAAAATTTCACAATTTACAAGAATTGTCTTAACAATCACTCTAGTTTAACACTTTGTTTTAATAATTAACAACACGAATCACCAAACATTATGTGCATGTTTTCACCTTCAAGCTTGCAATTAGGGGAAAAAAATCAAAACACTCTTAAAGTCCATTGTCATGAAAAGAAAAAGAAAGAACTAAAAGAGGGCCCAACCGGGTTCGAACCGGTGACCTCTTGATCTGCAGTCAAATGCTCTACCACTGAGCTATGGACCCAAGTTGTATCAAACGGCATATATATAAGATAAATTACTGTTCATTAGCACTTCCTCGGTTATTTTGTTTCCCGCTGGTCTACCCCTTCTGTGGCCGCCCCGCTACACAGAGAAAGATAACAGCGTAGAAACGTCGACAATGGTGACGCAGCACGGCATCAAGCTCGCCGTATATCTTATCTCCTCTTACTTTGGAGATCTCGTCTCTGTAAGAACCCTCCACCTCTCTCCTCCCTCTGTCTAGAAACCCCAACAAACAGTTTTCAAAGTCCTCTGTATAATAAACCCCCCATTTGGATGGATGATTTTCATGAGAAAAGAAAGGATTTTGAGGGGAGTCAATTCTCTCACATGTTTGGATGAACAAAATGGAGAGTGGAATGGAAGGGATGAGATGAATCACAACGGGACCCATTTTTGTTTCTCACCAAAAGTGGTGAGATTTGGTGAGAGAGTAATTCCTTTCCTTTCTCACTATTAAGAAAAATCAGTCCCATTTCTTTTCTTTTCTCACTTTAGCCAAAGGGGCTACATTTTCGTTACTTTCTTGTCTTTTTTTCCAGCAATCAATGTCTATCATTTTGTAGAATTTTGTCAACATTACATGATTTTGTATGCCTACAGAAAGTATGTGAGTGTCTTCTCCGCAGAGGAACCCTACCCCTAAGAAGCATTATACAATACACAGAGCTTCAAAGACCTCAAGTCAGAAACTCCCTACTTGTACTAATCCAACACAATTGCGTCCAAGCCTTTGCTCTCGAACAACAAGGTACTGTTTTTACATGCTCAGAATCTCTGTTTCCGAAGTGTCATTTGCTTTGTTTACGTAGCAAATGTAGAGAAAAAATAAGCTATTTGAGTTTTTGATTCTAGAGAGCTTGAGAGATCGAGTTTACCATATTAAATAGTTTACAGTTTCATGACTGGTTTCATTTTCCAGTGTTTTAGTAAGGGTGATCTCACAATTTTAGTCACTAATGTTGATGAATGCAGGTGGATTTGGAGAGGCACCTAAGGTTGTAACTCAGTACATGGTATTGTTTGACAACATAATCCACCACATGAGGTTTCCTAAATTTTTGCAGATTGTGTCTGAAGAATTTGGTAAAGAAGTGAGTTGTTTCGATCTTTTCCTTTTATTCTTTTGTTTTTGTCTTGTTGGGTTTGAAATTAATACGGGTTTAGTAGTTGATTGATGACATTTTTTTTCGCTGGCATTTTTTGGCAGTGCCAAGAAATCCTTGAAGGTTTACTTCAGCATGGTAGGCTTTCGCTTAATCAGATTTTAGATAGGCATAGGGAGACATCGAATGAAAATGAAGGCAATTCTCTTTTCTATCTTTATGCCTGTTTACTCTTCTTTCAATGTCAAAAGCTTTGCAGTAAGGATGATGGGATTCACTTAGACAAACCCAGCTTCGGAGCCCCTGTGATTCATTTGAGTGTTTGTCGCTGTTTGTTTCCAACCGACAAGCAATTTTACGAATGAGTTTTGTTTTAAAAAGGGAAGTGGAGTGGGGGGAGAGAGAAAACGTAGTAAAGCTTAATATATTCTTTGTGTGCATGTGGTTAATTTAAGCAAATATTATTCTCATGACTCATGCAAGCTGAAGGTTAGCGGGAAGATTCATAAACTATTACATGTACAAAGAGAAGCCACACATAAAAATATTTGGAAATACTTCGGCTCTGTTAGGTATAGTTTACAGTTTTTTGTTTTCAAAAAACAGAAGACTTGTTTCTGTTTTTGTAGGTGAAAATAAATATCATAAATATGTTTGATATCTACATGTTGTGAAAATACTGAAAACAGAAATGAGATAAAAACATGTTTGTTGCATTTTATTTTTTCCAACTTGTGATGGTGGTGGTTAAGTGGGTGGTGGTGGTGGTGGTGGAGTCGGGGTGGTGGTAGAGTTGGTGGTGGTGGTGTAGTGGTGGAATTGTGTTGTGGTGGTGGTGAAGTGGCTGCGGCGGCGGTGGAGTTGTGGTGGTGGTGTGGTGGAGTGATGGTGGTAAATAATATGATTGTAGTGGTGGTGGAGTGACGGTGGCAGCGGTGGAGTGGTGGAAGCAATGGAGTTGCAGTGGTGGAGTGGAGACGGTGGTGGAGTTATAGTTGTGGTTGTGGTGGGGTGGCGGTGGTGGAGTGGTGATGGCGATGGTGGAGCCTGGAGGAGGACTTGTTGTTGTGATGGTGGTGGAGTTATGATGGTGGTGGAGTGGTGGCATCGGTGGATTTGTGGTGGTGGGGTTGTGGTGGTGATTGTGGTGGTTTTGAAAATTGTTTACAAAAACACTGAAAACTATTTTTTTGAGTTTTCAGATTTTTTGGAAATTCTTGAAAATGTTTACATTTAAAAACACTAACACAAACATGTTTACGTGAATTGTTTTCAAAATTTCTGAAAACAAAAACAAAAAACTGAAAACAAAAACGTTATCAAACCGAGCCTTCGTGTTTTGATATGGAGATCAAAGGAGTCATATTTTCACATGGACCGTGCATTTTATCCATTAAACTATATTATCTTTTCCCAGGCAGTTGTTCTGCTAAGGATGCTGTGGAAAAAACTTTTAATAGACTTGTACATGCCCGATATGTGGAACGATGTCCAGCACATGAGCCATTCCTTGCACCTCCATCCGAAGAAGAAACTGGGGTGAAGAAAAGAGGTTCTAAGTCTGCTAAGGTACTTTTCGGTCCCAATGGCAGTGACCGTTGATTCCATTCAGTTTGCAAGATATACACTTGTTCTATATAAATTACATGATTGGAAGCTGTTCATATCCATCATTAGAGTGAGGTTTGTAGTATTGTATCTAACAATTAACGGGCTGATTGATATCAAGAAATATAATTTTCTGTTGAATCTTTATTGCACAATTGTTTTTCAATTGTAATACTGTATTCGGCAGTATGGTGTCCATGCCGAGAAGTGGAATTGGTAATCGCCTTAGTTTAAAATCGAGCTGTTGAACTTTGATTCTATTAGGTCATAACCCATAAGTAAAGAGAGCTGTAGCACTGCTGAGTGCTGACACTTTCATTGCCACTCTATTGTACTTGTGTGATAAAGGAAGGTCTGGGTTTGCAATAACAGAATGCCTCCCCAAATTTTAAGATTTCCCATGGTTTACGTGATAGTTTCATGTGCATGTTCTTGGAAGTAAATTTCAATTACGTAAGTTCAAGATTTGAGTTTGTACAATTATGCAGGTGACCGAGGAATTAACTACAGAGCAACGCGCTTTAGCAGTAGCAGCCCCTATGGAGGCTTTAAGATTTTTAGTTGAAACATATACTGAGGCCGATGATAATGAACAAGACAGTGAGGAAGATCTCCCTAGCACGGCTGTTGGGGAAAAGGTTGGTGTGATATTTTCATTCGATTTGCCTGGTTGAACTATGAATCGTGCCATGATTTGCAATTTTCTCTTTTTGCAGCGCAAGCAGATTGATTCAAAGTTGGGTACAGAATCTGGGATTAAGAAGAGAAAGAAAGAAGTTCTTTGGCATGCTAATTTTGAAGAATTTGTGAGACGGCTTAGGAATAAGGTTGGTGTGTCCCAATTGTTATTAAATTTTAATTTAAATGATCTGTGTTTCTAATACTTTGGCCATAGTGTAAATCCATTACCAACTATTAACTACCATATTGAGGTTGAGGATCTTCGAACAGATGCTTGTATTCCTTGTCCTGTAAATTCTATAACCTTCTGAGATTCTTGGTTTGAAGAAAATTCGGTATTTGTTAGGTAAATTTAGTTACTCGCAACTAGGAAGCCAATTTGTTTCCTTTTGGCATAATTCAACCTTGCTAGTTATGGTCAAAACCATCGAAATCAAAAGGAAGGATGGAGAAAAAAAAAGATTGAGAATACGAAGATTAAGGTTTGTGCAAAGGATTGAACTTCATGTCCTCTTCTTTCTTCACTACTATAAAGCATATACTTTTTGTTAAAAGGCTTTATATCGAATGACTTGCATTAAAAAAATGCGTGGTTTTCCATATTTTATCTGTGCTAAGGCTTGCATTGCACATGTAAGAACTCGGTTTGATGATGGAGCTGCTATTGTTCTGAATGCAATTTTGGAGGCAACTAGAAGTTCAGAGACTAAAGTGAAAATAGAAAATTCAGGTGACCTATCTCTCTTTCAATTTTCTCTCTCCCCACTCTTACGGACTTCTCATTCTCAAGGTGTGTCAAAATGGAAAATTTCTTGATTTTTAATTGGAACCATCATTGTGCACGTTGAGTTAAAAAGTGGTACTAAATTCTCATTGTTTGAGATATGCGAACAAATGGATGCTTTTGGTATACGTATTTTATCCAAGGTTATTGGAGTGAATATATGACTAGAGAAGCTTCCTTTTTCTTTTTATGTACGCCTACATTACATGGATCCCCTGTTTTGGGCCAAGAATCCGTGTTGGCACGACACGACATGGGTGTGGGTGCGGTATACGCACCAGATTCGGCCAAGAAAATCCGGATTCGGCTGCAACTGACGAAAAGAACTCAAATGGTAGAGGAGATTGTAGGAGGAGGTGGAGGGAGGAGAAGGAAGAGGTTACCTAGTTTGAGTAGAAATCAGATTGTGAGGTCACCGTTGGGGAGAAAAAGACAGCAAGGTCCCGTTGAGTAGAAACAGATTGCGTGGTAGAAGGCGAGGTAGAAGACGATGATGTTTTTTCAACTTAGGGTTTGCTTTTTTCTGATGCAAAATCGGGCCATTATGTTATAATGGACCTGTTTATCTTTTGAGCTGCTGTTGGACTTTTATTGGGACATTATTGGGATGATATATTTTACTTTATTGGGCTACTATTAGGATGATATATTTTGGGCAAACATGGATAAAGTACTACACAATTCTTTATGGGCTTCTAAATAACATATTATGGGTTTTTATTATGCTTTTGCTGAAAAAAAATAATGGATTTTCACAACATGAATTGTCTATTTTTGTATAAAAATTGTATGATATAAAAAATCATTACAAAAAAATCATTATTTAACGTATCCTATTACCCATGTCCACATCTGGATCCATATTCACGTATCCTCAATTTTTAGACTCTAGGTATCGGACCCTTGGATATACACCCACACCCAATACTGGCACCTAGATAGATGTACACAGTCACATCTACTTTTATTTTTTATGGTGATTGAAATGGTGCCGATGGTACCTCTTTTCTGTTTTTTCGGCATTCTCCTGTCCCATCCCCACCATTTATGATTTCTTGCTTACTATTGCCATAATGCTGTAATTTTCAGTTCCTCTGTCTGTGAATAGTATTTTTGAAGAGGTGATGAAGAGTGAAGGTGGTCGTACGATGACATTAGAACATGTGAGAGCCGCCCTCATAGAATTGGGTTGTGATCTTCCTTCAATAAGCATAGATGAAACGCATAGCATTGGTAACCTTCCATTGTCTTTTTACCCCAGCTTATTTCTGCTTGAAAAGTACACGTCTTTTTTAGTTTTGTTGTATCTACCCATGTTATGACATATCAAATATTCTGTACTTTCCAACTAATGACCTTTCTTCCTTCAACAGATGTGAAGCGCATAATTGAACTCGCTCAAAATGAGGAGGTTTTTTCATTTATGTTCTTTCCAAACCTTAATCTTATCTAATCTCAGAGACATGCCTTACCACGTGTGCTGCATCCCAGGTGGAATCAGTTGTGTTGAAGAGACACGGCAGGGAAGCTTATAGGATGTTCAGGCTACTATCGAAGGCTGGTCGTCTACTCGAGACTGATAAGGTGAGAAATGTGATGGGTATATTTATTATTGTCTGGCCCCGTTTAATCTTTGGTTTCAGTTTTTGGAGACTCACAGTAATAGTCCGGCGGACTACGAATTCACTTTGAGAAAGAGAGTGGGCATGAATGGAAATTCACCACATTAATCTCATCCCGCTTGTGTAAAAAAACGTGTTATTGTCAATCCCTACCTCCAATCCGGGGTAAATTAAAACTGGGACCAAACTACCAACTCAACTATTAATCTCTCCTCCCAATCCCACCACCCCCGTTCCCTTCAACCTATAACACATATCAAACAAGGCCTAAAGGTAATCCAATAATTTTGGGCGTGAATGCACCTGTTTGTGTATCTCACTAAAATTAATTTACAAGTGGCATATGTTATTAACTCGCTGAATGTGATTATTGATTTATTAAATGGTACACTAATACAGTTGAGTAAAGTATTGCTGCATCTTTCAGTCACCTTTTTTATGCCATGGGGTTTTTTATGAAGCAACGAATCTTGTGTGTGTGAAAAATGATTTAGGGAGGAGCAGAATAATTTCCCATAATTTCCTTTTTGCAGATTGCAGATACCACTTTTGTTGAAAAGAAAGATACAGCAAGAATTCTGTTTAAGCTTTGGAAAGATGACTATTTACATTTGGAGGTATTTTCATTTCCTTCGTTCGTGGAGTTTCTTTTGCTTTGTGGATGTAGGCATGTAGGTATTTTGCTTACATAGGTAAATTGAAAAAAGAAGTTTCAAGGGGAAGATTGTCTTGTCTTGTCAGATAAGAGTTTGATGTCCTTTTTTGTTTCTTTCGTATCCGGTTTTTATATTGTTATTGCAACATATAAGCTAACAATGTGAGGTGCTGATTTGAACTACTGATCTGATGATGATTTCATCTGTGTTTCCGATGCTACAGACTGATAATTAAGACCTTTTATATCATATTGTGATAATTTCTCATTTTCCTTGCAGAAAATAGTCGCAACTGGTAGTAGACAGACACAATTCTTGTTGTGGAAAGTTAATAATCAATCTCTTTGGGTTCATGTTTTAGACGAGATGTACCATGCTGCCTTAAATTTGAGAATACGCTATGTTCTAGAGCAAGAACAAGAAAAAGAGGTTTGTATCATGCTGATTGTTACTTTTACTGTATTCTCTTATTCATTGTCTGGTTATATGTTCAATTGTTTCGCTTTCATTCTATTTTGTGTCTAGTGCGGAATGTATAGTGATGATGCCGGAAACCGGACGGCCACTCCAAATGTATCTGAAAGTGTCCGGCAAACAACTCCAATAACCAATGGCGTGGCCGGTTGTAAATCCTCCGAGGTTCAAGATAGCCCGGAGGTATAACATTATAGAAATCCAATTGACTAAAGACTCGATTGAATGCGTACCTTAAGAGTGGTGACGCATCTAGTATTTATAGCATTTGTGGAGGAACCTCGTGGATTCCTGGTAACCATTGACCTGAAATGGCATTCCCAAATAAGAAAGAGCGGACTGCTCGGGTGCCATCTAGGGGATATGTTGCTATTATCAATCCTACCGAGCTGTTACTCCTTGGTCATTAATTGCTACCGAGTAGTCCTACCACTCTGGAGCCAAGCGCTAGCTCTGTTAACATGTACGAGCGGTTTACTCTTCATAATCCAAGCGGCTGAGTGCCAAGTAGGGTCGTACGCATCATATAGCTTTGCACGGTTAAAGGGAGCTTTTGCGGAGAGGTGAGACACTATTGGTCCGTAACTAATTCACTTACTCTTGATTACTGATTCCTCCTCTTTTCACACACGCATCCTCTGTGTTGGGAAGAAAGAAACTCTCTTTCACCTAGGTATCAATTATGAGAATGGCATCCAGATTTTTGTCCACGTGAAGAAAGATTCTGCGACCCTAAACTTCCAACTCTTTTTTTTGGTTGGTTCATTCACGGCCGTCAAGTTGGCTTCCAAATAGTAATGTTTTATGGTATGTTGGACTTCCTTGGGGACATATAAGCACCAGCTGCCACTTCAAGTATAAGACATCAAGCTGTCTGATTGTAACAGATGATTATATTGAATATGGTACGGGTCCTAGAACACAATTTCTACTGACACTCAGTATCCGAGCCCAATGGGGGTTATAGATGATTATACAGTGAGGATAACTGTCATCAATGTTAGTGGCAATGTGACACAGCCTAAAGAGGCTTTTGAGAGTGACGAGACGAGGTCAACTATTTGAAGTGATTTTTCTCAATACTTGAAGTGAGAAGTTTTAGTGTACCATATGTATCATGGGTTCTCTCTCCGGATTTGAAGTCATCCACGACCACTAGATTACATCTACTGATAGGTGCTTTCAGTTTTCTCATTTTGTTAAACAGCATTTTTTTTCCTGTTGCACTGTATTTGTATTCCTTAATCAGTTTGTATGCCTTGTATTATACCACGCTAGGTTCTTCAAATACCAAAAGACAAGCTTGTAGGTGATTTGGAAAAAAGATACCAGCGTTTGAGAAAAGTCAGGATTGTGTTAGAATCTTCCTTTATGAAGCTCGATGATGCTATCATGCTCTTCCATGACTTCTAAAGTAAGACCTATACCCCACCTTCCTTTTCTTATCCTTTGTTATGGAATTAGTTTTAGATTATGTGGAACTTGGATTTGTGAAGGAATTCTTAAGGAAAAAAAACATTAAGGAATTCTATGTGATCAAATAAAACTCTTTCTGTTTTTCCCTTCCACAAATCCAACATCACATACAGCCTTGTGGTTTTTGCCAAGTTTGTTTCTTTGGATACCAAGAGTTGATTATTCTTTTTACTGTTTGACAGGGTGTGTTTTTGGTGGAATTAATGCTAAAGAACCTGTGGAAAAAATATTTATTTGTTAATGACTTGTATCGATAGTTGGAAATTTGACCATTTATTGTTTCTCTGTTTTGAACCATACATTAGCCTACTCGCAAAAGGTAAGTTGAAAACTTTGATTTGTCCAATAACCCAGGTGAGATGTATGAACTAGGGAAAAAGTTTTGACAAATGTAATAAAAATGAAACTGTCTTCATTTTCTTTTATTTTCCTTGTTATTCTCGAGTTAATCATGTTACGGGTATCACAAAATTATACCGTAAGCTGGCATCTGTTTCTGTGGCGGTCGCTGAATCCTCTTCTACTCTCTGATTTGATCACTAGTCTCTTCATTTCTGGCTTAACCCTAGCATGCACGGTGAACATTTAGTGTCGTCCGATCAATACCAATTTGAGGGCAATCCGATGCCAAAGACACTAACGTTAGGAGAGTGATGGAAGGTAAAAAAGCTATTGTATGTAAAATGTGTACCATTTCTAGTACTCTTACCGCCCCTTTTATAGTCCCTAGTTTGGAGTCTCATCAAGCTCACTATCCATGTTTGGTGCCATCCTTGGCCGTCGACATCATACACGTGAGCTCCGTAATGTTAGTCGTGGAGTTGAGGGCGGGTCATTTATCGGCTCAAGCTATGCTGTCCAGCTCGGTTCGTGAAATGAGTCATGTCAGGGTCCATCACCCAACATGAGTTGTTGACACATTTGACGGATCGGTGCACAACGCCTGGGCGGGTCAATTGCTTCCCCCGGTTCCTTGCGTCTGCGCTATAATCCCTGTTTGGCCGGTCACCTTTATAGGCTTCGACCCAAAATACTGTCATATTTGGCCCATTAACAATTCCCATTAACGCACTCATCATTTGCTGTCCTTGGAGCTTCTCTTAAAATGAATATGGATTCCATTCTAATTGTTCGTGAAACTCACATCCGTTACTGTTATAGAGTACATTTTAGGTTCATTTCCCCCCGATATTTGGTATAAGCACCATTCCTTGGTTAGATCATATAATGGACTTGGTTTGAGTCACTTTGAGCTTATATATTTTTTGACTGTAAATACCATTTTTCTAACGTCATTAACTAATGCTGGTTTCAACAACTCGAAGTACAGTAATACTACAAGTATGTTTTGTTTTTCAAGTGAAAAATAAGTATGTTATACCCAGGCCCGGCCCTAACGTTTGAGTTGCCCTAGACCAAGGGCTTGCGGGGCTTACCCCCTGGCCGGCTCTGGTTATACCATAACTGAATGTACTCTTGTCATGACTCGTCTCAGAACATAATAAAATAAATGCATCGGTAACGAAATCATGATGTAACAAAGCATCAAAACTAATCTCAAGAAATATAATTGAATTCATCTCACACAACTAACAATAAATTAATCACAGCGGAAGTATTAGAATTTTAAAATCTCAAAGTCTAACTCCAATAAGATTAAAACAATAGTGTTGAGAACTCTCACAAAGTCTAAATAAAAAGTAAAACATAATTCTTTTCAACTCTCAATTACTAAAAATAAATAAAAGTCTCAACTACTAACTGCTGAACAATAAGTAAATAAGAAGGAACCTCCACAAGGAGTGCCACCATCTAACTCTCTCTCTAACAATAGGCATAGCGGCATGGTTTATTGTAAACCCAATTAATCTTCTTGATCTGGATATAAATTCCTAAACAAAACAATCAAAAGATATCCATGAATGTTAGATACAACAATCTATATATGTAATTTGACATGTAAAGGAACCACGTAAACAATAAAGCAAGGGATTGTGCCTCTCTCCAAGTATCACAATCACAATTATCATGCATCTCGTGTCATGCCAATGTTCTTTTGTACTTAATATTTCGTACCCATAGTACGTATTTTCTTATAATTGGTCATGTCAATTCTCTTTCTCACGATTTCATAATCATAAAGCAAGGGTGCCACACTTGTTAAGAGCGAACCAATCAAGTCTTAATCCCTACTCGGCCTAACAACTTATAAAAGCATGCCCTCGGGATTATATTAATATCACCATTATTCTCGGTCTAACAGCTTATTTAAGTATGCCCAGCGTATTTCATTACTCTCTCATTCAATTCATATTACCCCTACTCGACCTAACAACTTAACACAAGCATGCTCCCGGGGTTGTTCCACTTTACATAGATTACGAATTTTAAAGTTACTTTTCATTGTTCCAACATATCCCTATGATACAACGTAAAGTGATCACACTTCAAGTAAACATGCACTTAAGAACCTTCACAAGGAAATAAATCACATTCGCATTGAATCATGCTTGATACTTCGTAAGCCATTAACACATTATCCATGCATGAATACCAAACATCTCATGCATTAACATTAGCATACTTTGAAGTTACATACATACAACACTTTATAATTGAATCACGATGCCATTAGATATGATTTAACACATTCATGTCATGTGAGCATGCAATCATAATCTCATACATATTCCACATATATCAACACAAGTAATCCACGAGTCAAAGGACATATATAAAGAGGTATCTACACTTTCACCGAAATTGTGAAGTTAGATCGATCACTTCTTGGTATCCGAAGGTCTCATCTCTTCACCTGCTGTTAAAAATATTTAATTAGGCCTTTAAACATCTTAACGTACCAAGAATTATACTTAAATGTATTTGTTTTAGTCAATTATAACTTTCC
>NMUG010006123.1:0-12759 GCA_002855965.1 Monotropa hypopitys | reverse complement strand
TAGAATTTATTTGGGATCTCATACATATTCACCCATCTCTCAAACCCTAACATAATTTCTCACTCAAACACAAACACAACCAGTCGACACCTCCCTCTCTCTCATGTGATTTCTCTCTCTCTCTCTCTCTCTCTCTCTCTCTCTCTCTCTCTCTCTCTCTCTCTCTCTTTCTCTCTCTCTCTCTCTCAAACCATGGGGTTTGGGAGCAAAACCCCTTCACCAACATTATTCTATGCAGCCTTCTCTACGCATCCACGGTCTTGGATCGTCCATTCGCACAAGGCCCTCACCTAGGGTGTTCTGGGTTCTTGTTCTAAGGTAGAGATTTCTATCCCTTTTAGGTTTAATCTTGGGCTTATCTCTTCTCCCTCAAGTTTTCTAAAAGATTGATGTTTTCTATGAATTTGAATTTGTGGGTCTCATGAACCCTTCAATTTCTCGAGTGTTCGAGTTCATTTATGCCTCATTGGGTTCCCTATGAACTTCATTTCAAGATCCCATACTTGTTTTGGAAAACCCCCAAATTTGATAAAACTCTAGGTTTTGAAATTTTGGCGAAAAGGGGGGAAATCATTTTTTGAAACAAGTAATGTTGTGAGAATGGGATCTAGTAATTGTATTGACACTTTGGAAAAATATATGGAAAATAGTTATGAAACAAATATTTGACCTAATTGATAGATTAGGAGGAGTATTGCCCTAATCTAGATGAATTGAATAAATGGATAAATGAAAGAGTTAATTGGATTATGCCTAAGAGATTATTTGGATTGGTTATATTGGATTCGAGAATTCCATTCTTTGAATAATTCGTACCCATGACATTGCGCAATGGGGACTTGACTGGGCCCTCCCGATGGGTCGAGAAGACTCTAGAAAACTTACAGTTAGTCTAGCCGACGGACTAATATCTCGAAACTAGTCGAAATCTAATAACTCTTTATTGATATATGATTTTGATTGTGTTGGTCCCTTGATTTTGTCAAGGTCAACTTTGGACTCTATTGACTTCGTCAATGTGGAGGTGATAGACTTAATAAACTTAACTCCTTTGATTTCATCAAAGTTGAGCATTTTGGAATGATTGGTAATTGGTCACTTACTCCTTTGATTTTGCCAAAGGTGAGCATTTTTGGAAAGTATCATAAGTTAGATTTGAGTAAGAAAACAATGGTTTTGAGTTAAATGGTTTTGGAAATGAAATGAGATCCTCATGCACGCATATTTTATATTTCTTGCCCTAGTACACTTGCACCCCAATTTTAAAGATATTTGAACATAGATTTCTCTACTAGGATTTTGTCTAACTCTATATTTTTAGGTACCAGACCCTACTTTTGAATTGGAGCTGCACATTTCAGATTTTTCAGGCCCGGCATTGGAGTTGGTACCTTGTTAGTTGATATGTCTTTCTTTGTGTCTTTTACTATATTGTACTTCTTTATTTCCGAACGTAAAAGGTAAAAATGGTTATAAGTCAAACTCATGCAGTGGATGTCTCAGTGTATTTCTTTAATTCGTATGTGTTTATGGGAAATGATTAAGGATGGAAGCTATTTTATCTCTTTCGTTATGATTTTATATTTATTTAAAAATGGTTTAAAAATCCAGACTGTTAATCTATTTAATCCACCAATTCCGAAAACTCATCCTTAGAGATTCATTCCTTCCTTTTTCCGATAAATCATCTTTGAGTTCTTCATTTCTTTTCCGAAAATTCACATATATTCCATTCTAAATCAAATGGCTTCTCCAACCAAAATTCCAGAGGCCATTCTAACCACTTTAATCCAAATTGTTTTAAAATACTCTAATTCATTTCCCACTCCAACTTTTATTATAAATCTTTTTAGATTACATAAACACCTTCACCACTCCCTAGACAATTAATCATCCTAATTTCCATCAACATCATTTATTTATTCATAACATTTCATTAAAAATAATATTTTATAGGATGGGTATTACAATACCAGTCCGGTACGAGTCCCATACCGGTCAGAAGTGAAAAAAAACTAGTTTTACAAGGTGAATCCTAAGTGTGCCTAAGGGAAATAAGGATCATTATAAGATCAGAGTAAAAGGGTTTTGGAGATATTAAAACAAAACCTTAATGTTATTAAGGAAGTTGTAAAGTAAGTAATTAAGTTTAGAACTTAAAAGAATTATTATCATTTCTAATTGATTTAGAATGATTTTAGGGAAGGAAGCCACCGCACCCGAGGCTTTTGAAAAGCAAAGCTAATTCAGTAAATTAGTTTGGTAAGTTCATTAATTACACGTCTTATATATTGTTTAATTTATGCAAATGTATTATTACTTGATTGAAAGTGAACAAGCATGATTGAATGTTTATATTATACCTTGTTAATTATTAAACATGTTGATTCCTATTTGGTGTTCAATTGATATTGCAATGTGTTGTTATTCATGATATTCTTATTACAACTTTAGACAAGAATGATTACGGTCTTCCCTTATAAATTCCTTACACATGAAAAATAAATGAAATCATTGTAGATATTAAGTCTAAGGAATAAAAGAAAGCTGATCATCGAGACTATGAAATAATAATAAAAGATTCTTGTCATTGAGACTTATAGTCATTGAGACTGTGTTTATTGAATGTTATCGTTCATTACAAGCGGATATATTTGCTAGATAGAGACGTGAATGACTGGACTTTGATAAGACTAGTGTGGCAGAACAATATCGTTGAGTAATCATTGAATGTCAATTGGTGCCCTTAATAAGGAAGAATAATAATTCATGAAAGTAATTGAGAAATTGAATAAATGGAATTTAATATTATACTTGCATTTCCTACTTGTTGGTCTTTGTTTTTTTGTTATTTTATATACTTCTCCTATAACTAACGAATTCCTAGATTTCTTGTATTTGTTCTCTTTTACTTGTAAATCCAGATACATTACATTGATGATAGATGGGTCGGTCCACTACAAGTCTAGCCTATTAGACTTTGCTTGAAGTCTAGACGTGAGTTAATATTTGTTTTCATAGTTGCTCAGTTGAGGGTTGTAATTGTTTTGAAAAGAAATTTGTGTAATGTGATTGTAAGGTCATGGTGAGGATAAGTAATTGTAAAACTAGTCATTTTGTTGAAACATGTTGAAAGTCATGTTTATGATGTTAATTTGTAGTAGGGATGGCAACGGGTCGGACCAGCTCGGGGTTTTCGTAACTGCTGATCCGAACCCGAACTATAACTGTCGATCTGAACCCGATCCAAAACCCGAACGGATTTTGAATTTTCCACTCGTACCCGAACCTATCGGGGCTCCGATTGGATCGGGTTTTCACCAATCCGAAAAATATTGTCCAAAATACCCGAAACCTGATCTGAACCTGAATTTTTTAATATAAATTTTGAAAAAATAAAATATTATATATAATATATATATATAATTATACATATAATGTATTCAGATCAGGGTCGGATCGGATCGGGTTTTGGATCAGGATATTCAAGATTTGAACCCGATCTGAAACCCGAACGGGTTTTAAAAACAGATCCAAACCCGCACCTACGGGTAAAAAATAGGGTGAAATCTGCTCCAAACGGTTCAGATCGATCGGGTATCCAACGGGTTCGGATCCAATTATCATCCCTTATTTGTAGTCTGATGTGAAAGTGGCATTGTTGTTATATTGATGAAAGTATCAATCTTGTGTTAGGAATTTTGTAAAAATTTTGGAGTTGCTTACTTATGAAAAAGGTTTTCATATTATTGAGTTAACATATGCGATACTTGAGGGTATTTGATAGTCACATCTCGTATCATATAAGGCTTATTAGGAAATCTTAGTGGTATAGGTCATGACAACAACAAACCTTGCTTCGTACTTCGGTATTGTCGTACTTCCCTATTTCAAATCAATGAATGTCACCTCTTGTTCAAAGTGGTATGCCTCAAAGAAAATTTGATCATTGAATGCTTTAACAAACCTCGCCCAAGATATCACTTGTGTCACCTCCGATAAAATCCCTGACACTAGCATTGTCAAGTGTCGCTATATTGCCTCCCACCATACTAGTGCATCACCTTTCAAGATGAATGTGGCTAGCATTACTTTCTGAGCATCAGAAACTCCTATCGCTGTTAAAACTCTTTCCACTAATTTCAACCAATCCTCAGCCTCATTCGGATTTACTGAACCCCCAAACTCATCTGACATCAACATCTTACAATTTATAAAAAAATTTGTACATTAACTCGCTGGTGTTGCTTGTTGGGTTTGCCAATGTAAAAAGGCATTCAAAAACTGATCTTCTCATAACCCCCAATGATCAAAACCCCTGCTTGAACTCTGGATCCCTCAGCATGTATCCTAGATTCCTTCGTCTGAATCCTAGCAGGTCCAAAAGAAGCCTCCTCATCTCGTGGATTAACCCGGTCTCCATCCATACTTTACTAACTGTTGTAGGTATATCAACAATAATGATAACAATAATATATCTCATCTAATATGTTAGAAATTTCTAACATCTAGATTTAGCCACAAACTTCTCACAGTCCACTACTAGTCAACCACCCATCCCAATGCCTTACAACTTAGTTTAAAACCCATTATCTCCTACCAAAAACTATCTTGCCCTGTCACGGTGGGTCACCCTAATGGCCCTACCATCATGATTGTGGTAGCCAAAAACTTTTAAGCTAGCCTTCCAGATGACCGGACCCTCAGATATTGGTTTGCCGTTGGTGTTCCGGAGCTGGGCGGTCATTGTTGGGCCAACGGTTTGTGTAGGTCCCTGCAAGGACAAAAGGGGGATCCACCTCAAGGGCTCCTGCAAAACAAGGGTTAATGCCCACCGATCGATTCTAACCGACGGGGACTCCGAAGCTTAAGTTAGTCTCTTTTAGGGAAGAAGACATAAATCAAAAATGAGGTCGGACGCTAGGCATTCGGGGAGCAGATCCCATGAACAGTACTCAAATGGGGTAATTATATGGATTGGTGATCTTTAGGGAAAGATTTGGTACGTGGGTCGTATGTTATGGATTCCCTCGTGCGGTACTTGACCTGGATGATGCACGTGTTTGGCCAAAGCGGGCTAGTGCGTTCAATGGGTCGGGTTAACTGTACGGATGGAGGAAAAGAAGGTAGGCATGATGCTTATTGCTGGAGGCCGGGCCAAAAGGATTCCCTTCCGCTATGATCCGGTCGTCCGTTAGCGATGTTTTGCCACAGGACTCGTGACTGATGCTCTACCGACCGGTTTAGTAGCCGGAGGGGTCAACTTTGTTTGGCCTATCCATATTGCCGGAGCGTTTTGCCGAGAGGGGGAATGTCGAACGGTATTGAGGCCTAGCGAAGGGCTACGAGAATAGCAATACCAACAAATATGAGAGATCCGGAGCGTGGTCCGGGCTTGTTCCGGATCCGACCCCTTAGAGCTAAGGTCCGGCTACCACAATAGCCCCTCAATCTTTTTCAGCTTAGTTGGTAAGGATTGATCGTGCAGGGCCGGACATAGCAGATGCTGACATCTGACAGCATTATATGAATAACGGCTATGATGTCATCGCTCTGCCACGTGGTGGCGCCTGGTTCGCTGGTCAGATGGTACCTCTTCGGTACTTGTGCAATTTTTAATATTTGACAATTGTGTTGTGTACCTGGTTGGAGCCTATATATAGGCCTTTGGGGTGGGATGCCTGGGGCTTATGCTTGAGCAAAAGGACCCTCCAGAGAGCTCCACTCCTTCGGTAATTGTGTTTTTGCAATCGGCATGGATCAGGTGGTCACCATCCTCTCGTCTTCTTCAAGTGTAGATTCAGATTCGCTGTTTCAGATGCTTTCAGAGGAACAATCCCCCGCCGACGGCTCAAAATCATCTCCAACCGTATTTTCTGCTCCGGAGGCCTCTACCACGAGACAGTCCCGAGTTGCCAATCGATCCAATATCATTCGGCATTTCTATGACGAAAATGAACCCACCTACGCAGCATTGGGGGGTCGGCCAAGTAGGTCCCTAGGAGGCTCAATCAGGGCAGCCAGAGGAGATCGACTACGTCCTTACCTACATTATTTTCATGGGGGGATGCCTGAATTTCAAGAGTTCTCCCGCCGGTATGGGATCCTAGCTTCGGTAAACTATGTGGAGGTTGGATCGGAGGTCACCTATTCTGAGGATTATGTGACGGTTCCCCTAATGGCCATTACCGAAGGGCGGCTGAAAATTCCATTTCACCCCTTTCTTCGAGAGTTCTTGTTTTCATTCTGCTTTGCGCCGAATCAGCTGTCGGTGAATGGTTATCGGACCATAGGTTGCATCCTGGTGTTGTGCAAGAGGAACGGTCTGGAGTTTACTGTACCGGACCTGATGGGGTTATTTTCTCTTTCTCGGAACCGGTCGTTTGGTAGGTACACTTTACTGCCCGAAAACCGTATGGGGATGTCTTTCTGAGGCTGCCAGACTCAGAGAAATGGGCAAACATATACCTCCAGCTGTTTGGTGAGTACAATTTTGGTCCGGGGGAAGAATGCCTGTACCCTCTGCTGACCAAAGAGGGTTGTCCTGGTAAGGGTCCAGCAGTTTAGCCCCAAAAATTTCTTGTTCTTAGTTTCGTTTTGACTTCGCTTTTCCTGTACAGTTGTATCGTCGATTTCCCAATATTTGAGGAAGACTTCGTCGACCATCCGGATCGAGGCTCTGATGAGATGTGACAGCAGGGATGCTCCCTCCCTCTTGGGATACGTGCCGACGTACCAGAGCTTTCTGGAGGACTGGAAGAGGAGGGGAAAGAGAAAGGCAGTGACGGAACTTGGTCCGCGAGCCCCTCCTCGCAGAAAAATGTCCATCTTTGAATACTTTCAGGAAGTTGATGTCAAAGCGATGAGAGCAGCTGAGCAGCGAGGGGCGCGGGACCGAGCTCGGCACCACCGGACAGAACTGGTCCGGTAATTGATACTGCGATTGAGCCACCGGTTGCTCCTCCGGTCAATACAGCAGAACTGTGCCCAGTCAAGGAAGAGACCATCTACTACGACGAGGAGCCTGTCGAACCTTATGCAGAGTTCATAAGGTATTCCGTTAATCGGAATCTTAAACCACCTCCGGCAGAACCGGAGCTACCCCAGCCCTGGGCTCCAAGCTTCCGTAAGTATAATGGGAGACTTGTCCTGACAACAAACAATGTGAACGCTGATCCATGGGTCGCACATCCGCTCCTTTGTGCGTTACAACTGTCGGTTGATATGAGAGCCCTGCCTGTTGATGTGGAACAAATTTATGACCACGTCGGAACATGTCTCATAAAGGTAACAATCTTTCCTGCTCCGGTTGACTCCATGTTAGAGACATTATTGATGATAATTTTTTGTTTCTGTAGGCTTTTCAAAGCTTTGCCGGCCTATACAAAGCCACCCAGTCAGTCCTTCGGGGGGCATGGAGAAGGGATGTGAAATCTCGTGCACTTCATGCTAGTCTCGCGGACGTGGAGGCTTAGAAGAAGGCCCTCCTTCAGGATGTTGAGAAAGTGCTGTTTGAGAAGGCCGAGCTGAAAGAGACGATAGATGCTTCTGGTGATTTTGAACGAAGACTCCAATGGACCATTGCCGAAGTAGACAGGAAGGCCTACGCTGAGGGACTCCGGGATGCCCGAGAACAATATCGCCAGGAGATGCATGAAATCTGCCCCGAAGCTCATGAAATCGGTGTTAAAGGGGGATACGATCTGGCTTATCGTGATGCTTGGAAGGCGGCATTGGATACTGATGGCATACCTGCTAATTCGCCCTTCCGAGCCAACGTGATTGTGCTGGACTGTGAAGTCCCTCCACTGGAGTTTCCGGACAGAGATCCTCCCGTTGATTCGCTGGAGACCCCTTTTGCTGAGGTACCGGAGTCTCTTATCGTTGAACCAACAGAGATCCCTTCCGCTATTCCGCCGGAGGCTACTTCCACTGATTTACTGGGGGTCCCCTCCATAAATTTGACGGAGGTTCCTTATGTGGATTTGCCGGAGGTCCCTACCGTTAATTTGACAGAGGCTCCATTTGCCATCTTGCTGGAGGTTCCCTCCGGTGATCTACCGGTGGTTCCTCCTTCGGAATGTTTGTAATATAGTTTTCTTGTGTTTCCCCCTGTACGAGAGCGAATAGGCAAGGACAACCAAGCCTTACTTCCCCAAGGGATACACCCACAACGGGAATCATTTGAGGTAATATAAATCGACAGTGAGATGGATGAGCAACACCAACGAACAGAGCAACACCTAATTAACAAACGAGTCTCAATTTCGACCAGAAGAGTAGATATGAAGGGCTACTTCGCGACAACCACACTAGAGTTCAACCGCAAGGGTCGATAACCGGACACGAGACTTGGTAGGGGTCAACTCAAGAAGCACATCTCGTCGACAAGAAGAATAACTTTTCCGCAATTAGAACCAAATACAGCAAACTAATCCTTCTCCCAAAGATTTAAAGGCAAATAATGATAGCAATCATAGGTGAGATTTCAAAATTTTCAGCGAGGAAAGATAAACAACACTATTCACACTCAAGGTTTCTTCCACAGATGCTAAATGAGATAGACACAACCATGATCGACCTCTCATGACTGAAGGATAACAAAGGGGATTTTAATTCATGACAGATCAAGTCAGCAAGTCTGGACAAGGATGGAATGCCATAACCGAACATTGAACTTTGGAATCGCAAGCCTAGGAGGAATCAATCTCCTTAAAGAAATTTCCATAGCTAAATTGGGAAAAGTCAAGGATGCTAAGGATGAATGGCAACCATCATGGTTGAAGTATCAACAATAGTAACTCAAGATTTACTTAATGTGAGTCGAGAACAAATGAATAGTTGCTTATCAACAACTCTCGAGGAGGGAAGGAAGATTGACTCACCCTACTACCATCACCACTCGCTCTTTCTTCAATGACAGACCTATCCCAAAGTTTTCATTCTTCCTACAAGTCCAATTACCATTTCAACCAAGACTACACATGCTCACCCTAAGTGATTATGGCCTCAATTATCATGCACACCATACTTCTCGAGAACAAAACGAGGGTCAAATTCCTTCTAAGATCTACATTTCCAAAATTTTACCCATAACTACTCATCAAAGACCAAAGTTCATCTAAAGATCGGTCACACTAGTAACCCTATGTTTACCATCATCAGATTTTCACCAAGCCAACCCACTTTGACAAACAAACACCACTTAGATCACATATCATTTCCACAATTTGGCCTATAACACGACTCATTACAAACCTCACTGACCATCTTCTCGTTTAATTCCCTATCCTCGAATAACTTTACTCTTGCCTTTCTCTAAGACCTCAAATTATCAAATCAATGTCACAAGACCGGCACAAGGTCACTTAAATATCTATAACTCTGAATACTCTCCTCACGTGGCGACCACTAAATGTTCATTCCACTTGGTCAAAATTTCATCATCAAGGCTTCACATAACATAACACCACTTACTCTTATCCATCTCACGAAAACTTCCAATCCTCATTTGACATTTTAACTCAGCACTAAGTGTACCTCACACACACACAAAAGGACACACTTCAGTCTATATTCCGTTACCTACAACGTCCAACTACTAACTTCACTATGGCCTCAAGTATTTTCTCCAATTCTTGTACACCCATCTAATACCACTAGAACACTCAAAATTTTCACAAACAAATTTTTTTTCATTCATGCAAAACTATCGAACATTACAGTAATGCATATGCAACCTCTTACTAAGGATCAACATGACTATTTCTTTCAAAGCTATGTTCCTCATCTCATTACCTCTTTCACTCTCATCTGGGCATCCTAATTGTCAATACACACCAGAGAACCTCAAACATGGTCACTATGCTTAATCATATACTTATTCACTTCATTAAATCCACAATGTAATCCAAACCACAAGAGGGAATTATCCCCTCACCAACACTATAAGGATTACTACTCCACAATGGTGACTCCAACACCCTAAGTCACATAGCTAATCATCAAGTCATCATACCCAAAATCAATCAACAAGCACAACTTAACCATACCACAAATCAACGAGGGTGACCCAACAACACAAACTCCCAATGCGAGGATACCAACTCAACAAAAAACATTCGCCCTTTCATAAATTTCAGTTTCGTATTTCCCAGGAAAGGCAAACCAACTTCCACTAACCCACTAGGTCAAACGCAATCACTAGAACAATCCCATTCACTGGAGTTCACAAGGAATCGACACAATAATAGAGGAATTTTCATCCCAAATGAAAAGAATCAGTCTCAAGTAGAAAGGATACTACCCAACAAGTAATATACAAGAATTCTCATCGAGCCAAAGACACAACAACATCCCAAGGGTTGGAATCAAAGGATAACCACACGACTTCAGAACACGATGATCGGGGACCATCTGCAAGATTTTACAATGGGTTTACTTCCTCTACTAGGAGGGCAAAAGCCGAGAATCTCACTTACTTAATCACGAACATGAACCTCTTTCTGAGACTAAGGCAATGATCCTAGACCCAAAGCCAACATCTAATAATTTCTCAGGAGGCTCAACAACCATCCTACGGCCATCTAACACCCAATTCTAAGGTCAATCTAGACCTACTTAGGAACTCAACAATCCACAATATTGTTCTAATGTATAAGAACTACCCACACAAGGGTCAACTTCTCAAATGAAATCACAGTCAGAGCTATACCCAAGGAGAACTCAATACATGGTTTCCATACCTTTACTATATGTCATGGATCATGCCAATGTATGCACACATCAATCATGCTCAAATGCTAGACAATACAAGACACACAATAAATGCAACCCACTGAAACTAAGAGTCTTCCCAAAGTCCTAAGTTTTCACAACCGAATTCTCTGATACCAAGTTGTCACACCCCTGATTTTCAAACCATTTTTTTGAAGGGATTAAAATTTAAAAATAACTAAAACACGACCCAACTAACTACAATCCAAACTATATGAAACATCCGGGCATGAGATGAAATAAAGTGAGAAAAGGAAAGACAACTACTTATTACATTAAAATTCTTCTTTTAAATTACAAGATACAAGGATGGCATAAACACCATTTCATTTACAAAGATAATAAAAGATGTAAAATCTCCATGAGCCTAAAAGATATACCAAAAAAGGGGCTTCTTCTTTCAAACCAAAGTGGCAAAAACCTCCAAAAGTAAAGAGTCCTCAAGAAGGAGGATCTAACCTGAAAAAAGAAGTGAGCGTTACGCCAAGTAGGAAAAATATATGTTCTACCATGGCTAAGCTTGTCGTGGACTCGTGTATGCTTGTCTAACATGCAATAAATGACCCAACAATAAAAGTATGCATGGCAATGATCCTCTCTCTACAAGTGACAAGCTAAAACCCCTACACTATCATACAAGGATGTACTCATTTGATTCCATATAACGTATGCCATGCACATTGATTTGATTTCGTTGTTGCCATGAATAGAGCCATTCCATTATCTTTTATTCGATATCATTTTCATATAGATGAACCCGGAAATCCCATCATAAGTCCATTTCCAGTTCATCCTATATATGTCATACTATGGATGAGCCCGTGAATCTCATCATAAGTCCATTCCCGACTACATCCTAATATCTTATACTATGGATAAACCCCGGAATCCCATCATAAGTCCATTCCAGATTTATCCTACTATCCCATTTTATCATGTTTGGGGTGTGTAACATTGATAGGGTAGGTCCGATATGGTTTCTTGTCAACAAATCATCCTTTCCAATCCGTCGTTCCCTAACTCGTTGGGAGGGCCAAGTTATCCCCACTGTGCACAATGTCGTAGATGGCGCGACCATCTAGGGAATCCCGTCATAAGTCTATTCCCGCATAATATCAAACCCATATCTGTTACCATTCTTAACCGAAGATAGCATTTTATTCCACTTCGTTACATTTGTGAATTATAGTGATGGATTCATGATTGATCACGAGTAGCCCTCATAGGGCACATCCTCAATATTCGACGTCCATTGGTTGTATTAGTTCTAGTGCCATGTGACCAATGTTTCCTAGTCAATGATAGTATATATGTTGCCATGAATCCAATGTATTCCCTAGACAATACTAGTTCAATATGATGCAATCCCTCTAGCCAATGCTAGTACAAATGTCGTGACCATGCATATCCTAGCTGAATGCTAGTCTGAGTACTCATGCAAATTCAACTCTTCTAACATTCAATTTCAAACCTCATGAATCATGGCACACTCTCAATTTCCCAAATTCACCCAAGTTAGTACATTCTCTCAAGAACTCATACAACCTCAATTTAGCTTCAAGGCCCATCCGGACATTTTATCAAACACTTAGCCTACGTCAATTTAAGGGCTAGGAACATGAATTACCAAGACATTTTCTTAACACAAGACCCAAGCCATTTCATCTCCAACCCAAATCTAACATGCCTAAAACCTTCACATTGGATCAAATTAAACATAAAACCATAATTAACCAAAAGCACTCAATTTTCTTACCAATTCAATAATTTGGTTTTTCTTCAAATTTGGGGTTTTCCATCAAAATACAAGGGACATAAAATTGACTTAGCGAATATTATACCCCAATCCTAAAAATCACATTTACATTCCCAATTTTATAGATACAAGACTAATCCTAGGTCAATTACTCCATGAACACTCTTAACCCAAATTGACTAGAAATGACGTCATACAAGAGGGGGAAGAAAGAAGTACAAGGGAAG
>NMUG010006122.1:0-12759 GCA_002855965.1 Monotropa hypopitys | reverse complement strand
GTGGAAACGATCTCATGACAAGAATATATGCTAAGCAAAGGGGATATGTCCGCCAATAATATGCACACGAAATTGTTGTACCTAGGATCAAATAGGACTTCCATCGGTGATAGTGTTAGGTAAGGGAAATGTATCGGGCAAAGGGTATAACAATGTATGCTTGAGAATAGGCGAAGTACACAATGTAGAGGATAAAATGAGACCCTCGTCAACTAGAATGCAACTCAATTTCTTTTCCTTTTCAACTACGCCAACAATTTTTTTCTATTCTCAACCTCCAATACATCCCAACAATATGAATAAAATGAATGGGTGAAACCCCCAACTTATTTGGTTCCCAATTTTTTTAATTTTCATGATTTTTTTAGGGAAAGAGGGGTTCACCAACAATGAATACAACGAAAAATAGTCCACCTTATCTCTCCATTACATCAAAATATACATCAACAAAGATCAACCTAATCTCAAAGCATAATATATAGAAATGGAGGCTTAATCAAGAAATAGGTTCAATGACAGCTCAAGTGGGCAAGCAATGGATGATATGTAACAAGGAACGATCCGGCCCAAAATAACAAAGATTGCCTAAAATCCTCTCCCAAGTCCAACAACAACCGTGCATGCACCCAAAATGATATGTCAATGATAGTGAATTCCCAATGCTTAGCGACAAAGATAATGAGACCGACAACGAGTAAGATTGTTTTTCGTGACACAAGAGTTCAATTGACACCACTCCAAAAAAAAGTATGGCTCTAAGCTCACTCGGGCATAAGTCTCCACTAAACAAGCCATCAAGACAATCGAGGTACGACTCACAAGCGACAAAAGCCAAAATTTTAGTGAAGTGCAAAGGGTTAAATCTAGGTGCCAAGAAAAATTTTCAAACAAGCTAGCAAGGTGACCTAAGATGCCACAACAAGACCAACAAGGCTCAACACAATCCCAAAGGAGTAAAGACTTACAACATCCCAAAATCCATGCAAAGGTAATTCATAATTATTCAACTAACTAACGGGTCCGTAACGTGGATAATACGAGATATACTTTTATCCCTGCCTCAAAAGAAAAACGAGACAGACTGCTATACTAGACCAACTTTGCAAAACAAAATTTTTTTTCAAGAAAATTAAAAAAATAAAGCATGGAAATGCGCCACTACCCCCAACTTGAAATAAGCATGTCCTCGTGCGAGGAGAAACTAAAAAATAAGGGACAAAGTAGAGTACCTCCGGGGTGGAAAGGAAACCACCCACTAACCAATACCTCAAGAAGTAGTCGACGATGCTCACAAAGCCAAGCAAGAAGTAAGGAACCCTGTAAAACACAAAACCAACTACAACTACAAAGCAAAAGTAAGACAACCAACAAACACCAAAGGTAACCCAAGTACAACCACTACCTCGCCACGAACACCACCCACCATTCCATGATTGTTATAGATTCAGGTGTTGATCATCTTGGAGACATATTTGAGTTAAAGAGGTAGATTTTCCATTATTCATTTATTATTAACAATTGTCTCCACTTGACGAAATCAAGGGAGCCCAAGCCATCCATTCCGACATTACCCACATCGTCGACTATGTGAGTCACGTATTAGGAGGTCGCACTAAGTCCTACCCACACTCACAAGGGCGGGGTCACGGGACACCGCAAAGGTCCATATCCGTCAGTCCCCCTTGGCGACACAAAGGAGACACGCAGGACAACAACGAACCCGAAACTGCACTACCCACTTGGCGGCTCAAGGGGAGGCTCTTAGGTATCACACACGCAATCGTATCACGGGTAGGGCAAGAACATCCTAACCCGGATGGGTACCAACAAAAAATAACATGTGGACATCACTAGCCCAATTTCTTCGCAATGTCCACTAGGGGAAAGGTCCTCGTTATCCTAATTGCTCTCCAATAGCCCACGAGTATTGGTGCCCAATTGCCCTCCAATAAATCGTATGGCTCTATCCCAATTCCCAATGGTACCCTCATACGCGATTCAATCATCTCCTCACATGATCATTTGTGTTCTATTAGGTGGGATTTTAGTGAATGATTCAAGATTTCCAAGGAGTGGTCCTCGTAGGATCCATCTCTGTATTTGTCGTTCATTAGGTTCATTGCATTCCTTATTAGATTTCCACAATTCAACAGGGTTCCACACCCAAGGGCAACCCATCATCAAGTCAAAGACTCGGCACAACAATGTTCAACGGGAAACACAACGGCACCCAATACCACAATACTCACATTCACCCAATTAACCGCAATCAAGGCCAAGGGACGATTTAAGGATTGATACTAACTCAAAGGTGATTTTAATGACACCCAACAACCACAAGAGTCTTAGGACAAACCGAGCAACCCAAACTCTTCAAATCACAACCCAAAGCTTATTCAAGCATTCCATCGAACACCTAACGGCCATCGACTCCAAAGGCCTCTAAACAATTTAACAATCACCATACGACACCCAAGTGAATTTCATTCGATCCTACGACGATGATTAAACCCAATTCCCGCTACCTCAAACACGATGAACCCAAATACTACGGCATATTAAATCGAATATGACACGCGACGGGAATTGTGAAATTGATACAAATTAACAATAAATACGAATTCTATAGACATCCACGCACGCACACGAGATGGGAGCTAAGAGTTTACCCACCGGAGAGTCGCCGGAGAAGTCGCCGGAGAAGTCGCCGGAAAACCTCCATTGTCGTCGGAGTGAATCGAGCCCGCCACCGCGAAGCCCTAACGGTGCTCTTCAACGTTTCCTAAGACCAAAACCTTAAATGATCAACCGATAGCCATGTAATGTAGAGAGAGGAAGTAGATCTAGGTTTTGGAGAGGGGGAGAAAACTTACCGATCTAGACGATCCATGCCCATGGATGCGTAGAGGAGGTGGAGGAGAGCAATGTTCCTTCATTGATCTTATTGAGATCCACCATGGATCTCCATGGATTCAAGAGAGAAGTGATATGAAGGAAGAGAGCTCCTAGGGTTAGAAATTTGGAGAAGACAACCCATAAAATCGTGCACATTGGGTATACATAGGACCCCAACATGAAAAGACAAGTTTACCCTTCATTAAATCTGGAAAACAGCAAAAATAGCCTTCATGACCGGTCGGCGATTTTTGATGTACCGGTCTTGGCCTTTCTGACCTCCCACGACCGGTCGGCGATTTTGGCCCTACCGGTCTACGCGACCAAATTCTCACTACTTTGAAACATGGATTTTTCCGAGAGTATTTTGGCCATAACTTCTTCGTCCGGACTTCGATTGAGACGATTCAAGTTGCGTTGGATTCGTAATCGAATTCTCTATGACTTTCATGAATAAAGATTTTTGATTTGAAGAACGAATCAAATCGATAAATTTAAATGCGATTAAGGATTTTCAATTTATTAAACGATGGAAATTAATTAAAATTTCCGGAGTGTGACATAAACTTTCCTTATCAAATCCCATTTTATATCAACTCTTCCATCTCGTTATCTTTTTCTTCTTCCATCTATATTTTCCTCAGATCTAATATATGATCCGCTAATACTCCCATCCCTATCATGTCATTGGATCGAATATATGAACCATCACATATCTCATCACATCTCTCTGCTCTAATATTTATCTGACCCAGGAGATGTAGGACCTAATGATCGGATCTGGTATATGATCCGTCATATCTCATCCTATCTCTTTATAGCCACTTCAAATATTTCTCTAACTCTGAAGCATGACCCAATACTCATATACATCCACTCGATTATCTACCCCAATAGTAAGGGCCAACTCTATATATTTACCCACTTCATTGTCTACCCCAATGGTCAGGGTCAATACATATACATATACCCACTTCATTCTCTTCCCTAGTGGTCAGGGTCAACTCAACATATATACCCACTCCATTCTCTATCCTAGTGGTCAGGGTCAACGTATATACATATACTCACTCCATTCTCTACCCAGTGGTCAGGGTCAACGCATATATATATACACCCACTTTATTATCTCCCCTAGTGGTCAGGGTCAATGTATATATATATACTCCATTCTCTACCCCATTGGTCGGGGTTAATGCATACTCATCATGCCTCTTTTACTCTTTATCATTCCATTCCTTTTTGCTATATTTCATATCTTTCTTCTATCTTACCTTTTTACTTATACAATTTTTATTTTATACATTGTCACAAACCTTCTCTTATCTTGGTTACCAGTTCCTCGCTATCCTTATCTCTTCCCTTAATTAACATATCTCCTTTTACTTGTCAACTCTATTCTACTTACTTCTCATCTTATTTTTAATCTTCGTATGACCCTAATTCCATTTATATCCATTTACTATATCTCTTATTCTTATTTTATTGAATATCTTCCAACTCTCTATTTGGCTATTTCTCTTCTTCTCGTTTTATTACTTAATCCCTGAATATATATCATTTCCATTCCCTTTCTATTTCTCATATTCTTAGCTTATCAAATAGCTACTAGCTTTCCATTTAATCATTTCTCTTTCTTTCCAGTATGCAAAATCATTGTTCTTATTATACCAAATCATACACGATCCATAGCTAAGATTTTCTATATAAAATAACCTTTCAGAAGAATTCCATAATTTATCAATTCCATAAATAAAACCTAAATCTAATTTATAGAGTTTCAAGTACTCACCTGACTATGGAATGAGACTATCCAAGCCACTAGGTCTTCCAAGATAACAATGCCCATACAATACTCCTCGGAACTATAATGTGACATATAACACATTAAGATTACTAATCATTTTATAATTTCTTTACATTTAAATGAAATGATGGGTATTCTTCAATTAATCTTCCCAATACTTTATTTGATCAAATCATAATTGTTTTTTAACATTCCTTTCATAAAATTAATTCTCATTCCATACGCTACCATAATAGATTGTAACACAAATCGTGACTCAAATAACCCCTAGCAATCTCCAAGTTTTGCCCTGAACCCACCAAGGATGGATCAACTGGTATGGGGACCGGTGGATGGATTGGTGCCACCGATGGTTAGCCCGGTGGTGGACCCGGTCCTGGGACCGATGTTGTTCTGTGTTGTTTTCTCGATTCTTTTCTCTGGGGTTTCTTCCTGATCAATCTTCTTTTTATTTTCTATGATTTTCTAACTTCCAATTAAACGTAGAATTAGTTCTAATCGATAAATGGGCATTCAATCAATCCTATTTTCATCTACTATCCATAGGAAATCAAAAGAACGAGATAAGTTAAGGTCTTACATTAATCCGGTAGAATTTTCCCTCTAACTTCTGATTTCTTGTCTACTAAAGGAATTGAGTTCTTTATTCTTCTGTCTCTCCCAAACCCTCTGTTCTTCTTCTTGAGCGTAGATCTCTCTCCCTCTCTTCCTCCAATGTTTCTTTGGCTATCTCTCAAAATCGCTAATTTCTTTTTCACATTTGATAGAGAGATGAACATTACTTGTATGTGTTCAAAATTTATCACTTGTTGCATATGCAATAGGGACACATTTAACATGTATTTTTTTAACAAAACGTTGTATAGAAATTACACTCCTCTTCCTCTAACTCTCTTCACATAACAATTAGGTCCCATCCTATTTAAATTCCACCAATAATCCTTTTTCTTTTATTTATTTCCAATCTCTTTCTAAATTTTAAATTAAACCTCCAATTTCTTAACAAATTTAAAGTAATCTATAAATCTTTGGATTTAAACATTCCTTGTTTACTTGCTAATTAAAACTAATTACCATAATTTAGAGATTGAATGTTCGGTTCGCACAACTCTCCCCTACTAAGAATTTTGTCCCCGATATTTCTCATACTAGTTTCTAAAGATACAATATCATATTCTAATTCTCATCATTCTCATAGGTATCACAAATTATCATACATGTATGGATCATAACTCACACATCATCCTCATACAACTCTATATACGTATATACCCATACACACTCGTTTTTAAAATAGTATAGCTAGGCAACTTCAATCTATCACAATAAATCTTCAATTCTAGTTTATCCAAAATTCTAAACAACATTTCCTTACATAAACAATCAATCACTACAAAATAAGTGGATAAGAAATTGATGTCCAAAATCACATCTAAGTCTAACATAGATAATGGTATAAGATCCACCACTAACACTTCATCACCCACCAATACACTACGATCCGAATAACATGACTATAGCTTAATGACATCTCCTATTGGTGTCGACACACACAACGTATAGTCTAACATAGAAATAGACTTGCCCATGCATGTACCAAAAGAAATAGATACAAAAGAATGCATGACAACATATTCAATCAAAAAGCGAGCAGTCACATATTCAAATAGTACCTGCCACCATGTCCATATTTGCTTGAGCTATCTAACGATGAAGTGCAAAAACTCTACCATGTGATACCTGCCCCGTTGTACCCCTATTGGCCCTACCTGGCACACTCCCAATAGATGCCACTAGTATCTGATTCTGCTGTCGTTGACACTATACTGTCTTGTGTCCAAACCCGTCACATTTGAAGCACTTGAACCCCCAATTGCCTTCATTACAATCCTTAGACAAATGATCTGGTGACTCGCATATAAAACATTTCATCACCCCTTACCACTCATTCCTGATTGGTTCTTTACACTCGACTCTTGCATTCCACTCCAACCACTGCCTTGGCTCTTCCTACCTCCGCAATTTCAACCCTTACTGAATCTAGCCTTAGAATCATCACCTTTAAAGCCACTTCCACTCGATTTTCCATTGTTATCAAACTTTGCCTTCTTAAAAGATTTCCTACTCTCACGAAAGTCTTGGATGTACTTCCACATCCTGTTTTCCATGTCAACTAAATCGGCACAATCCCTCTCCCTAAAAGACAATAATCTAGAAGTCACCAATAGTGCTAAACCCATTCTAAATGTATGACATTTTTGCCTTCAGTATTCACCAAGTTTGGTGCATATCTGGATAAATATACAAACTTGGCCTCATACTCGGCCACTGACATTCCTTCTTGCTTTAGATTTGTAAAGGCTTCTTCTTTATCAAACCTAAATCTCTCCGGGGAAAACTGATCATTGAGTCTTTGAATAAACATCTCCCAAGTAACCACTCTAGGAGCAATCGGTAAGTACCGTCACTATTACTTTCCTCTTGAAGGAATTCCACCAATTCCTAGCTCCTCCTCTAAACAAAAATGTTGCTAGAATCACCCTATGATCACCCCTACTCCCATCGTGTCTAATACTAACTCCATCCCCTTGAACCAATCATCTGTCACCTTGGGATTGATTGCACCCTCAAGCTCTATGCTACAAATCCTCTTGAATCTCTTCAACAAACCCGTTTATGTCCTTCTTTTTGTGTTCTGGGTGGCTTTCTATTGCATGAACTCATTTTGAGTTTCTGACAATTATGTTATAGATGTCATCATTTTATTCTCTTCTATCATAGTACTAGGAACTCCATTGACATTATCTGGGTTACCTCCATTAACACTAGATTCCCCTTCATTCAATTGATTTTCTTGATCCATTTGTTTTCGATCATATGCAAAGAAGAAAAACATGGTAGAAACAAGTGTTAGATATAAAACTCATGCGTTAGTAAAAACACTTTAATGCTTTACATACATGACTCAACACCCTATGGTCTACTACTAGGTCATCACCTATACTACACTCTAACACTGGCATTCCGATATACCATGATTTTCCAATTAACTTCACAATACACATAATTAGAAGATAACGTTGATCAGGTGTTCTTCCAATAGGACCTCAAGGTAAGTCGCTTGGGTGTCAAAGACACGCATAATAATCCCATAAAGTACCACCACACACATCTCAAAACTCTTACCTCAAGTGTCTTATCACTTTCAAACACGGTCCCCAAACATGGAATCTACATCCTGGGATCTGATACCAAGTTGTCACACCCCATCCCATATACATAACCTTATTTGGTTATTATTGAATGTCTATGCGACTATCAACACATCCTCAAATACACCATAATAAAATTTTCTTATTTTAAATGGCAATGCACCAACAACATCCATCAACTAAACTACAAAAACCTACGCATATAAGAATTCATGAAAAATACCTTAATTATGCATTAAAGAAATCCTATGGTCTAACAAGAAAATAAAATCCCATTAGAAGGATCCAAACTGTACTCCAAGTCATAGGCGACTAAACAACCCAAATGAGTAGACAATAAAATTAAATGGAAGGACACATCTATCTAGTATATGAACTTGTCTAAGCCTGTAACAAGCCACAAACAATGCACAACCCTCCAATGCCTCATAGTGAACCGTTAAACTCCAAAACTTGAATTCCAAATAAAGGAAACCAGAGTGTGAGATATGATATATGAAGTTCTAGTTATACGTAAACATTTCTCAAAACATAGGCCGAAGCCTCACTTTTAAAAAAAAACTCTTTGGCCAAAGCCCTTTCCAAAACCACTTTTGTTTATTCACCACACGCAAAAGATTTGTGCATCCCATGCACTATGTGTACCATGCACAATTTGGATCTTGGGACATCCCCCTCATCTTTTGGCATTTTTGCCAATAACTCTAGGTATTTTTCGTTTACCCATGGCCAAAATATGATTTTGAGGATATTCTTTGGCTATCCACGAGCCAAAAAAACACTTTTTTCATTGACGAATATTCTTCGGCTATCCCAGGGCCAAAATATTTTCTGTTACCATTGGTAGATATTCTTCAGCTCTCTCCGAACCAAAATATTTCTTTTTGCATTGACAAATATTCTTCGGCTATCCCCGGGCCAAAATATTTCTTTTCACCTAGATGAATATTCTTCTACTATCCCCAAATAAATTATTGTTTCTCCCTTTCAAAACATTTTCTATAAGGACAAAATCACAATTTGCCAAATGGTCACATTAAATCTGAGAATCTTATTCACACACATGTATGTACACACACTTTGATTCAACATCCTCATATATACATGTAAGATCCAAGGCTTAACAAACCACCCGAAGCCATGTAAGATCACATTTCTTTCGATTAAAACATAAAACCTTAAGGGGAAATCCCAACAAAACTCATCACATGGATTAACTTACTGTGCACAATGAACGAGATGGTCAAATCCCTTCGAACTGTATCTAAATCGTCTCTCGAACCTTTTTCTTCTATGAATCCTCTACTTTCTCTCTCTACCATCCTAGTGTGTGTCTCTCTCAAGTACCATATCCCTAGAATATGTCTAATACATGTTTATAAGGTTAATACACGACTTGGGAAACTGATAATCACTTAGGGACATCAAAACCCCAAAAATACCCTCTCAACTACGCAAAACTAGCCAAAACCTAACTTCATCAGGACAGTCGTTGTCAGAACCCATTCCAAAATATAATAAAAATATATAAAGTGGCAATGAATCCATGACTAACCACGCACCAAAACCAAAACCAAGTGAAACATTTAAAACAATTTCATTGAACCAACAATAATAATATCACAGCGGAAATACTAAAACTGAAATCCCAAAGTAAACTCCCAATCTAAACAGTAGTACCAAGAAAAACTACCACAAAACTAAATAACATGAGTCAACAGCTCAAACAACTCTCACTACTAAAGTGCCAACAGTCTCCATACAAAAACCCATTATTCTAAAGTAGATATAACTAAAAAGAAATCTCCCAAAAAAGGAGTATCAACAGCTATCCTCTCTCTAATAGCTAATCCTCTTGGCAATGGCTTGCAGGTAAACCAGCTAAACTCCCTTACCTGGATATAGATTGCAAAACAAAACAGCAAAAGATATCCAGGAGTGTTAGATACAACAGTCATATATGCACGTTGATATGTAAGAAAACCCAAGGTGTACAAGTAAGGTACAAGTAAAGAACAAGTAACCAAGGAGTTGCGTCTCTCCCCAACTATCACGTAATCATGCAATGATCCAAGGGGTGGTATCTCTCCTCCATCTATCATGTAAACGTGCAATTATCCATATATTCATATTTTTCGTACCCATAGTACTTCTCTTCTAGTAATTATTTATGTATCAATTCTCTGCTCAACAGAATCCATATCCAGCAAGGGCGAACAAATCAAGCCCAAATCCCTACTCGGCCTAACAGCATATAATAGCAAGCCCTCGGGATTATCCCTCTCCTTTCCCCTACTCGGCCTAGTAGCTTATAAAGCATGCCCCCGGGGATTTACTCTCTCATTACCCATACTCGGCCTAACAACTCATTTGAGTATGCCTAGGGTAATATCCTTTTCTTTCTCTTCTTAGATTTGTAATTCGTGTTTCCACATCGTTCTCTTCTAAATGATAACAAGACAACAGATATGTGAATCTCAACATATAAATACCAGATACTCATTTTGCCAAAGCATAAATAACATCATCTCAAACATGCCCATAGCATAAACACACAACATATTAATCATGTCGATAGCTTAAGTAACACCCTACTAATCATGCCCAACGCATAATAATAACATATCTCCCTCTTATCCATGCTTGCATGTAAGTAAGGAAAAACAGATAACTTCATACAATTATCACATAAGAAACAGGTGAATACACACAACAACTCCACACTAACTCACACATAAACAAAGCACATAAATAGAAGGGCATCTACACACTCACCTTATGTGTGAGAATCACAATAAAAGTTACTTCGTATCCTTGGAAGGTCCCGGCTCCTCACCTGAATCAATATCATGGTATTAAACCAACAATTGATATGATTTGGGCTTATAATATACCAATTAAATATATAACTATTTTAAATTGTTCATTAGGGTCCCCAAAATAATCCCTAACACTTCTCATAAACATTCTAAGTCCAAACCCGGGACAATTCCCATTAAAAAGCCCAAAAAGCCGTTTTCGCTCGACCCTTCGCTTGAGAGAAAAAAGTTCGCTCGACACTTCGCTTGAGCGAATCTGGGCAGTGTCTTTTGGCGATTTTCGATTTCCTTAATCCTTAATCACTAAACTTTGATTTTTGGACCTCAAATCGTACAAATTCCTTCTAACAATATGTTCTAAACACATGGGTACTCAACATACTTGATTTTGGAGTTTTATGCTACACTCAAACCTCACCAATTCCATCAATAATCATCCAGATCTAGAAATTAACCCAAAATGAGATTAACTTTAAAATCCTTAATCCACCCTTAATCATGAATGAAATCAAAAATCTAAAATGGTATAAATCAACTTACTTGAGTTAGGAATGATGTTGTAGAAGAATCTTTTTTCAAAAGATCACTTGATCTTCTTCCTCAAGCCAAAAACCCTAGCCTCCTCTTTCTCTTTCTCTCTAATCACTCTAGAATGCTCTCAGGTTAGGAATAATAGTTTTAGAGCCACCACCCTCAACCCTAATCAGATTTTTAAGGTTTGAAGACTCTTTTACCCTCCCCTCTTCCTCCTAATAACCCTTTCTTGCCCCTCCACTATTATACTTAATGATTTTTAATATATAAGCTCTTATATACTTAAAAATCATTATTTTAATTAACTAACTATATTCTTAAATTATTTATAAGAATTCCTTTCTCTTCCCCACCTCTATTATAATTAATTGATATTCCGATTTAATTTATTTAAAAAAATTAAAATGGGTGTGACAACTCACCTCCTTAAGAAATTTTCGCCCTCGAAAATACAAGACATACCTGAATCGAACAAATAAGGATATTTAGCCTTCATGGCATCCTCGCCCTCCCATGTGGCTTCTTCCAAGCCATGATGCCTCCAAAGAACTTTCACCCACCTAACCACTTTAGACCGCAAAACCGGCTCCTTTCGATCAATGACTCTCATAGGCTCCTCCACATAAGATAAGTCTTCCTGAATTTCAATCCCTTCATCTCGCAAAATATGAGAAGGATCACCAATGCATTTGCGAAGACAAGATACATGAAAGACATCATGTAAGTGAGACAATTCTGTCGGTAAGGATAACCTATAAGCAGTCACGCCAACCCTCTTAACGATCTCATAAGGTCCCACATACCTGGGTGCTAACTTCCCTTTAACTCTGAAACGGATCACTCCCTTCCAAGGTGAAACTCGAAGGAATACCCGATCACCCACCATAAACTCCAAATCTCTACTATGGTTGTCGGCATAACTCTTTTGCCGACTTTGAGCTATCTTCAACCTCTCTCGAATCAATTTCACCCCATCTGCCGACTGTTGAATCAACTCAGGCCCCAACAACTGGCGCTCCCCAACCTCATTCCAACAAATAGGCGTATGACAATGCCTTCCATACAGTGCCTCATAATGTGTCATGCCAATACTAGACTGATAGCTATTATTACAAGCAAACTCTGCTAATGGAAGATAATCATCCCAAACTCCACGAAAATCTAGAATGCATCCTCGCAACATGTCATGCCCCATCCCGCGAGAACCAATTTAATGATCCAGCGGACCCGGCAACGTGGATGAAAACAAAAACAGAAGAGACAGAAGAGACAGAACAGAACAAATATACTAAATGAATATGCATTACTGAAATAAATAAATCTACTGGAAATAAAAGTACTGAATAACAGATAATAAAACTCAGCAAAACATGCTGACCAAGTCTCAAACAAAACAGAAGTAACCATTTAGAGAAAACAAAACAGACTCTGCTAACAACTGTGGCACAACTGAAAGTAAAAACAGATAGGACAACTGGAACAGACAAGCAAC
>NMUG010006121.1:0-12758 GCA_002855965.1 Monotropa hypopitys | reverse complement strand
TATTCATCATCACTATTATTTTTGTTAATATGGTCCAAATGTAAAGAGGAATAATCCACACTAGCGGCTAGCACATTGACCCTTGTGGAGTCAATGTTGCTTTTATTTTCCGCCTCCTCCTCACTATCATCATTCCATGTAATTTTATAGCTCTTCTTGGTCGTTTTGAGAGTATTGGCATATTCGGATTGAATGTGACCAAAACCTTGACATGCATAGCATTGGATGCCTTTAGATGTCTTTTGTTTTTTAAATGATGGTTTAGGATTGGTAATTTGTGAGGAAGATGATTTTTTGTATCCTTCGGTGGATTTAGCCTTTGTAAATGATTTTATATTCTTTCCCACAAATTTTCTAAACTTCTTTGTCATATACGCAATTAGTTCATCATCAAGTTCAACATCGTCATCCGATGATTCTTCTCTAATAGATTAAAAGGCAATGCCTTTATTAGGCTTTAGAATCGATTTTACATTAGACGATATAGTTAAGTGCGTTTTTTATATGTCTCAAGTTTACCAACCAATTCTTCGAAAGACATCTTATCTACATACGGTCTCTCCTCGATCGCGGTAATCTTAGGCCTAAATCTTTCAAGTAGGGACCTAAGAATTTTTCGACAAACTTTAAGGTTAGGGAGGGGCTCTCCTAGACCATGGAAAGAAGTGACTATATCAGTGAGTTCGGTGATGAAATTTGAGAAGATATCATCCTCCGGCATCTTAAGGTCCTCAAACCTAGTAGTGAGTGTTTGAATCTTAGAGACACGCACGGTGTGTGTCCCTTCGTGGCAAATTTGGAGTATGTCCCAAGCCTCTTTGGTTGTAGAACAAGTCGAGATTTGACCAAACTCCCGTCTACTCACGGCGTTTTGGATGGCTAGGAGACCTTTTCTATTTGCTTCAAAACCTTCTATGTCTCCGGAATTGTACTCACTTTCGGTTTTTATTCTAACCTCTTTTGTAGTGGGGTCCTCTATTGTAGGTTGTTCATATCCGTATAATACGGATCGCCATACACGCATTCCCATTCCGATTAGGTAATTTTCATTCTATTTTTCCAATAGTCATAATCATTACCATCGAAATAGGGGGATTTAGAGTTAGAGGCACCATCTCTTGGTATTTGAGAATCCATAGAGATTTAGGATCAACTCCGGCGGTGAAGCCTAAAATGAGTTACCAAATGAGATTTATGCAAGGAAACCTACGGTAACGCAAGTATAGAGCAACCTTGCTCTGATACCAATTGAAATTGCGATGCAATGCTAGGCCAATACCTACAGGGGGGTGAATAGGTTGGCCATGTTTGCAAATTTATTAACTTGGTCACTTGAGAATAATTATAAAATGACACAACTTGTTAAATGATTGTTTTGAATATGCGCAAGTGGAAGCATGTAATAAGAAAAACAAAACAATCACAGGTGCAAAATAAGTGTAAAACACAAACACAGGTGCAAGTGTAAGAGTAGGGTAAAGAGTCAATCAGTGGCACAACAACAGATCTATAGTGGAAAACTATATAGGCATCAATCAATCACTATACAAAAAAACCACTGCCCTAGTCTATGGTTTCATTAGAAATAACAAAGGTTTAGGATACAAAGTTACCGAACTTAACCACTAAGCCCACCTAACTCCTATCCAAAGCTCCCCGAACCCCTTCTGCTATCCTCCAGCTAATCCACAGTAACCAACTGATTCCCGACTCTCGATCGGCTCCGAAGTGCTTCGGCCAATATAGACAAGGCACCAACAATGCAAAGCACATGCGTACTAGAACGAAAAAACAATAGGAATCGCAAAAGTATTACTAGACACAAGGTGTAGAGGACTAACAAACAATGGAGTTCAAATAAGCACTATGATAGGTGACAAAAACTCCAATACACAATGAAAGGATGATTCAAAGCAATTAAGCCCAAGGAACAATATCCTAAAGGAATGTTCAATAGGAATCACCACAATAGGTATGTTGGAAATAAGATAAGTATACCCAAGGAGAAAATATTCTCGAAACCTTCCAACAACCACTACAATCTCAATAGATAGAGAAACTAGGGTAAAAAATTATGCTAAAGAAAACCCTAGAAGAGATTGATTTCAAATAGGTGAAATCTCTCAAACAAAGATGTTCTAAGGATCAAATCACAAGGCTTTGCAAAAATATCCAAGGAGAACGATTCACCTACAAACCCTAGAATTCTCTAGGAATTTAACAAGAACCAACAAACCTAGAAGACTAGATTCACGAAAAGGACACTACAAAATCAAAAGAAAATACTTTTGACACACAAGGTTGCTAAAGAATAAAAACAAGAGTTCTAGATCTAGGAAACACAAACCCTATATACAACTCTTAGAAATTCCTTGAAAGATAATCAAAACTCAAAAGAATAATGACTATCTATAGTGTATAAACAAGGAATAAAGATTAGGCAAGAAGATACAAGGTAGAAAGCTTATTAGATATCACCTTGATTGAGAAAGAAGATCTTGCACATCAGCCTTTTTGAAAAACCAGAGAGAGAGCCTTTGAATGTTCTTGAATGTATGTAATTAGGTATAAAAATAATATAAGCACCCTATATATACTTAGGAGGCATATATGAGTGATTAGAATATATTCGAAACAAAAATCGAGGACCATTATACCCCTACACGCTCCTTAAAACAAAACATTTAATAAAAAACGATTTTAATTTTTGCTGCACGAGGAAGCGTAACTGGTAGTGCTCATAAGCGTAACCGGTTGCACAAGGTTCAGTAAAATGAATTTGCAGACAAACAAGGCAGACTGTAACCGGTTGCGCATCATTTCGGCGTAACCGTAGCAGATAGGAGAATGAAGAACCCAGCCGACAAAGCGTTACCGGTTGCGCACTGGGGCGTAACCGGTTACGCAAGGTTCAATAAAACCTTCGAAAACTGTAACTCTGCAGCACAATAGAGACAAGCGCTACCGGTTGCGCTCAAATAAGGTGCTACCGGTTGCGCACCTGACAGGAATAAAAAAATAGAAACGCAGCAAGCAATGACTCAACCATGGATCAAAAATAGACACTCTAAAGAAGAATTTCTAAGGCTAGACATGACCCTACGACATATCAAAGGATAAGAAAAATGATGAATACAGATTTGAAGCGATCCTTGAAATGCCGAAAAACCTTCAACTTGTTGACGAAGTGCCCCACCAAGATCTTCATGGCTCGGGAAATGGAGCATCTACCTATGCTACCCCAAACCAAAATAAAAGATAAAAGATAAAAGATACAACAACCTTCTTGTAAATAGCCAATATGGAAAATCGGTAACAGGGACAAATACGATATTCCACCAAACATACAACTCCGCGCTCCTCGGAAGGGTGAGATCGCTTGTTCCAGTGCCCCATACGAGGCGTGTATTTACTTGGGGGCCCTGGAAGGAGGGATGTGCATCCCCATTCCCCCTGTAGCTAGGGAAATCCTGGCACACTTCTGGCTTGCTCCGTGGCAATTGACCCCCAATGTCTAGAGGAACCTTATTGGTTGTGCTATTTTATGGAGTGCCTCGTTGGGCGGCAAATCTCCGATGTCCTTGAGGGTCTTCCTTCATCTCTTCAACTTGAAAGAAAGTCCCATGACCCGCTGGTGGTGGTATTTCTCCAAGAGGGACAAGGGGGAAGATCTGGTCAAAGACCTCCCTTCATCCAACAAATCTTGTAAGGAAAAATTCTTCTTTGTAGGGGGCTCAGATTGGGAGTTCTACTCTTGGGAGAAAAAGAAGAGCTCCCCCATTTGCGGGCAGTGGGGTTTCCCCTCCGTTGAAAGTGAGCCCCTGATCTCCTTTCTTGATATATGTTTCTATTAAGACGTACTCTCATTGTGTGCGATTCTAACCTCTTTTCTTTAATTTGTCAGGTCGTGAACACGTGACTGTATCTGAAAAGAGGAGAGAAGAAGTGACCAGGGCACATGGTCATCCGGTGCGCAATTACTCCCTTCTTGTTTCATCAGAATCGCTGGCCACCCATCTTCTGGGTCCAGAAGTAGGAAACAAGGCCCTTGCGTTGGAAAGAGATATTCATGCTTCGGAATAACTCTTATTGCATCTTTTTAAACAACATGTCATCCTGACCATTTTTGAACTTTCGAAGCAACAGGAACTAGCCACTTCGAATGTCTATGGAAGCCCCTCGAGGAAGAGGAAGGTTGCAGACGAGGAGGCTGACATAGCTTCCATTATGGGCGCCACAGCCCCCAAAAAAGGGGTCGTCATAAATAAAGGAACCTCTCCTTGGAAAAAGGATTCCTCTCCCGCGGTGGCTCTCAGCAAAGCCGAGGGGAAAAAACCTATGGCCGATTCGCTTCCCCCTCCAATTCCTGCTGCCCTCTCTACCCGAGCCGAGACCAGGATAGATACTCCTTTGCACAAGCACGACGATGGCATTTCCGGCCTCCTTGACCCGTATGTGTCAATGAAAAAGATGAGGCACTTCTCCCAACCTGCTGATATCAGAATCATATCGAATACCGACCTCACAGACCTTTATAAGGCTGGTTTGTTTAAGCTTGGAAAGGTATGAGACTTAGGGACTATCTCATGTTGTTCTCGTCCTTATCGTTCTTTTCGAATATTAATGGCGTTTTCTGTCACAGGCCATAATTCGGATGGAATTTCTGGGCAAGCAAGTGACAATGCTCTCCAACGATAAAGCGGAGTTAGAAAAAACGAATCGGAGCTTGGTTGCCGAGAATGTCTCCTTGAGCAAGGATCTCAGTAAGATCTAGCATTCTCAAGAGGCATCAGATGTCCTGATTGGAGAGCTGACGGCCTCTCGATTCACTGCTGTGCTGAGCCTGGCTTCGACCAACCTGGCGTTGGACAAGGCGAACGACGAGATGAAGCGCCATAAAGAGCTTGTCGACCAGTCCCGAGCTGAGGCCAAAGACTAGGAAAACAAGTTTTTATCTTTTGAGGCGAAATAGTCTGAGACCAATCGCGAAATAGTCATTGAGGAATATTTGGTGTCTGAGCCCTTTTTGCAAATGAAAGAGGACATGGTGGCATCCATAGCCACTATAATGGTTAGGTCAGACAAATTTCAGCAGAGAATTCAGCATTATTATGACAAGGGTGTTGACGCAATAAAAGAGGCTGCTTCTGTGTATTATCCTGACCTGGATTTCTCGATTTTTTATTTCATGAATGAGGAGATGGGGGTAAACATTGATGTTCCCGACGTTCACCAAGGAGATCCGGACCTCCTAGTTATCGTTGAGGATGACAATAACAGTAAGGACAATGGAGAAGGTGGCAAGGTGGACGAGGCGAGTGTTGTGGGGACGTCCATCATCGCCGAAGAGGACGCTGTTGCGGCCCTTGACAGCTCTGTCGTGCACGATGGACATGAAAATACTGACATTCCTGTAGTTATTGATTAGGGTTTTGATGTTTTTGTAATGTTGTTCCAGATTTTGCTTTGAAAATGTGAATGCCTGAGAAAATGTTGGTTGTTTTTGTTTGCCCTTATCCCTGCTTTGCGCTCGTTTTGCTTACCCTTCTCCCCCATGTGATATGCTTAGCCATGCTGAGCTTTTCACTTTTATACGTGTTGCATATCACTTTAATTTTACTACTCACGGTCTGCATAATGTTATCAATGGCCTTAGCCATGTGTTTGGTTGTGCCGTAGCTGATCAACTGAGCTGCGCCTTAGCACAATTTTATGCTGTAGCATTTTAGGTGGCCTTAGCCAGGTGCTCAGCTGTGCCGTAGCTGATCAGCTGAGCTGTGCCTTAGCACAATTTTACACCGTAGCGTTTTAGGTGGCCTTAGACAGGTGCTCAGTTTGTGCTGTAGCTGATTAGCTGAGGTGTGCCTTAGCACAATTTTATGCCGTAGCGTTTTTAGGTGGCCTTAGTCAGGTGCTCAGCTGTGCCGTAGTTGATCAGCTGAGGTGTGACTTAGCACAATTTTACGCCGTAGCATTTCTAGGTGGCCTTAGCCAGTTGCTCAGCTGTGCCGTAGCTGATCAGCTGAGGTGTGCCTTAGCACAATTTTACACCGTAGCCTTTATAGGTGGCCTTTGCCAGGTGCTCAGCTGTGCCGTAGCTGATCAGCTGAGGTGTGTCTTAGCATAATTTTATGCCGTAGCATTTTTAGGTGGCCTTAGCCAGGTGCTCAGTTGTATCGTAGCTGATCAGTTGAGGTGTGCCTTAGCACAATTTTATGCTGTAGCATTTTTAGGTGGCCTTATCCAGGTGCTCAGCTGTGCCGTAGCTGATCAGCTGAGGTGTGCCTTAGCACAATTTATCTCTTTCCTCAGTTTATAGACAAGTGAACTGGCTTTGCGGGAGATAACAATTTATTGGAGACTTTGATGACTGATTTGAAGTACATAACAATTAGATTCCAAAAAGATAAAGAATGAAGACAGTAACATGAGCAGAGGAAACATAAAAAAATATGCCTTATCTTTAATTATAATAATGCTTCAAGTGTTCGGCATTCCATGGGTGCTCAATTCCTTTCCTTTGAGTGTCGCTAGCCTGTATGCCCCAGCTTTAGAGTGCCTTAGAACTTTATAAGGACCTTCCCAATTAGGCTATAGTTGTTTGACTTTCCTTCCTGTAGTGTCTACCTTTTTGAGCACAAGGTCGCCAGGTTGGAACGATCTTGGCCAAACATTGGCGTCATGATACCTATACATCCGCTATTGGTAAATGGCATTCTTAGCAGCTGCCATATCCCTTTTTTCTTCTAGCAGATCAAGCTCGGTTCTCAGGTCTTCCTTATTCTCGGTGTCATCCAGTGATGCCGTCCTATAATTGAGAAGCTCGACTTCAATTGGGACAACGACTTCTGCTCCGAAAGACAGGGCATAAGGACATTTCCATGTCGATGTCCTCGCCGTGGTACGAAATGCCCACAGCACAGAATGCAGCTCCTCCGGCCATTCTCCCTTTGAACTTCTCAGTCTTCTCTTCAGTCCCTTCTTGATCTCGTGATTGGTCACCTCGGCTTACCCGTTGGCTCTAGGATAGGCCTTAGATGTATAAAGTACGTGAATTTCCTTGGCACTGCAGAATTTCCTGAAGTCTGCATTGTCGAACTGCTTTCCCAGATCAACCACCAGAACACACGATAAGACGAACCTGTATATGATGTTTTGCCATAGGAAGGAAATGGTGACATGGGCAGTTATGGTTGACAAAGCCTTAGCCTCCACCCACTTGGTAAAGTAGTCGATGGCCACTATAACATATTGTAGTTGGTTTCTTCCTTTAGCCAGTGGCCCGATAAAATCCATGCCCCACTGAGCGAAGGGCCAAGGACCCCTCATTGGATCCATTTGGGTTGGTAATCTGTGAGAAATGTTGGAGAACCTTTGACATCTCTGCACCACCTGAGTGCAATCCTTCTGCATGGTCGGCCAATAGTATCCCAACCTCATTATTTTGTATGCCAGGGTCCTTCCCTCTGGTGCATTCTACAAATACCCTCATGGACTTCCTGCATTATCCAAGACGCTTCTTCCATCGTTAAACAACACAGGTACGGTAGCGAAAAGCTTCTCCTGTATAAGACGTTGCCCGTGAGAACATATTTTGCTGCCTGGATTCTGAGTTTTCTGGCTTCCCCTCTGTCCTATGGGGTCTCTCCTGTTCTAATGTAAGAAGAAATTGGCGCGGCCCATGAATTTGAGTAATCAATTTCCGAGACTGTCTGACCGCATACCCCAGTACTCGGTCCGTTTAACTCTTGCATCAAATTCCCTCTGGGACTGACTCCCCTTCTGATGTGGCAATCTTAGACAAGTCATCCGCCTCTGGGTTTTCGAACCTTAGAATTTGTGAAATGGTGAACTCGTTGAAGCCTTCCTTGAGCATTTTTACCACATCAAGAGTCTTTCCCATCGTTTCCTCTTTGGCTTCAAATTATCCGGTGACTTGTCCCAACACCAGTTGGGAGTCGCTTACCATCGCTATATGCTTTACCCCGATAATCTGCGCGATCTGCAGTCCAACCACAAGCGCTTCATACTCGGCCTGGTTGTTAGTAGCCCTGAAGTTGAACTTTAACGTGTATATTAACTTCTGCCCTTATGGTATTGTGAGAACCAAACCTGCCCCGCTGGCATTCTTGGTGACCGACCCATTAACGCTGAGATGCCAAACTTCTTTCTCTTCTTTCTCTATCTCGGGATCCTGGACGGTGTACTCCACTCGAAAGTCGACCACAACATGCCCCTTCATTGCGGTACTGGGTTTATAATAAATATCAAACTCTCCCAGCTCCAACGACCACTGGATCAGACGACCTGAGGTGTCAGGGTTGAACAAAGCTCTTCTCAATGGCATGTTTGTTAGTACGATGATGGGATGAGACTGGAAGTAGGGCCTCAACCTTCTTGCCGCAGTCACGACCGCGAACACCATTTTCTCAATCTTGGGATATCTTGTTTCTTCCCCTCTTAGGGCTCTGCTCGTGTAGTATACGGAATGCTGGACCCCCTTTTCCTCTCGGATCAGCACCAAGCTAACGGCATGAGAATAGACCGCAATGTATAGGAAAAGTTCCGCCCCATCTTTCGCTGGGCTCAGTAGGGGAGGATTGCAGAGATAGTGCTTGAGTTGCACAAACTCCTGTTCACTTTCTTGCGTCCACTCGAAAGACTTTTTAAGAATTTTAAAAAAGGGGTTACACTTATCTGTAGCCCTTGAGACAAAACGGTTAAGATCCGACATGCATCACGTCAATCTCTGGATCTCCTTGACTGTAGCAGGTGGCTTCATATCCATTACTGCCCAAATCTTCTCAGGATTGGCTTCTATTCCTCTGTGCGAAACCATGAAGCCTAAGAACTTTCCCGACGCGACTCCAAATGTGCATTTCGCCGGATTCAACTTCATTCGATATTTCCTCAGCACCTGGAATGCTTTGTCAAAGTCTTGCACATGATCACTTTGCCTCTTGCTTTTGACCAGCATGTCATCCACATAGACTTCAATGCTCACGCCTATCAAGTCTCTGAACATTTTGTTAACAAGCCTTTGATAGGTCGCACCTGTATTTTTCAGCCCAAAAGGCATCACTTTGTAACAGTATAGGCCCCTTTCGGTTACAAAAGAGGTTTTCTATTCATCATCTTCTTCCATTTTGATCTGATTGTAACTTGAGAAGACATCCATGAAGCTCAGCAACTCATATCCTGATGTGGAATCCACCAGCTGATCAATTCTCGGTAAAGGGAAGCTGTCCTTGGGACAAGCTTTATTTAAATCCTTCTAATCCATGCACATTCTCCACTGACGGGACTGCTTATTCACCATAACCACATTGGAGATCCAACTTGGGTATTGGGATTCCCGGATCGATTTCGCTTGCAATAGTTTAGCCACCTCCTGGGCGGCTGCTTGGTTCCTCTCAGGTGCAAATACCCTCTTCCTTTTCTTGACAGAACGATGCTCAGGGTTGACGTTCAAGTGATGTGTTGTTATTATGGTATCTATGCCTGGGATGTCTTCATGGCTCCAGGCGAAGATATCCTTGCTCTTGCTCAGGTGCTCGATCAATCTGACCTTCTCCTCTGTGGTCAGCCCAGTACCAAGTTGGACCGTCTCGTCGGGATGACCTGGCCATATTGCCAAGGAGACCAATTGCTAAACCGGTTCGCCTTGCACGAGTCTTTGCTCATCTCTCACATCCAGCGCTTCCAGTACTATGGCTTCATAGCGGCGTTTGACCGAGAAGTTATAACATTCCCGTACTGTCTTCTGATCCCCTTTCAGTTCTCCCACTCCGCTAGGTGTAGGGAACTTCACCTTCAAGTGGAACGTTGAGATAACTGCCTTAACCTTGTTAAGGAGTACCCGACCCACTATAGCATTGTAGGCCGAGGGGGCATCCACCACCAGGAAATCAATCATCTGCGTAACCTGCTTCCCTTCTTCTCCCAAGGTCACGAGAAAAGCTATCTGTCCCTTTGTATACACTGTGCCCCAACGAATCCCACCAGTGGCGATGTCATCGATCGCAAACGATCTCTTCCCAACCAGAGCGGATCAAATGCATGAAGGAAGAGGATGTCAGCGGAGATTCCACTGTCAACCAGCACTCTCCTGGTTTTGAAATTAGCCACCGTCATGGAGACCACCAAGGGATCGCCATGGGGATAGACTATCCTCTTCTCATCTTTGTCTGAAAAAACAATTGGAGGATCCTCTTACCTTGAACATTTGGGTTGTCACCCTACTGCACAGATCTCTATGGGATATTCTACCCTTAATTTTCTGAGGTGAGCTTTCCGAGCCGAACTGAATTCTCCACCTCCAGCGGACCCTCCATGGACCACCCTTATTTCTCCGATCGGTTCATTATTCTCGGGGCCCCTACCCTGGTCTTCCCGTCTCGGCCAGCTGCGCTGAGCTCTCAGCTCAACCTTCCACACGAACCTCTGCAACCTCCCCCTCTAAATAAGCTCTTCAATCTGCCCCTTGAGATCAATGCAATCGTTGGTGTAATGCATGTGGTCCCGATGGAAACGACAATACTTATCTCTGGACCTTTTGGCGGGATTAGTTTTCAGTCGAGCTGGCCACCTCAGGTCTGGATCATACCTGAGGTCATCCATGATGTGCTCGGCAGAGGCTATAAGGGGAGTATAGTTTCTGTGCCTTTTCGGTGGCCCGCCAACCCTCCGATGGGGACTTATTCTGGGAGATCCCCTCCTTGGAGAACTTTTTTGATCAATCCTCTTGCCATTCTTCTCATAGAAGGATCCTTTCGGAGGGTCTTTCTGTCTTTTCTCTCTCTGATTCTGCTGGACCGAGACCTGACCCTAGGGCGCATCATCTCGACTTTTTCTCGCATTCAGAGCGTCCTCCGCATTAATGTGTTTCTGATCTCTCATTAGTAGCTCGGCCATGTCGTGTGGGGGATCCTGTGTCAAATTGAACAGTAAAGTTCCTGACTACAGACCTGATATATAGGATGCCATCGCCATCTTATCATCTGTACTCTCTATCAGCACAGCTTCCTATGTGAACCGAGAGGTGTAGTCCCGCACAAATGCTCCTTTCTTATGGTGCACCGTAAGCAGATGAGTATCAGGCTTGCGATAACACTGCCCTGCGATGAAGTAGCTTACGAATGTTTGGCTCAGTTCTTTGAAGCTGTCCACACTCCCCGGCTTGAGTTTATTGAACCACATGCGTGCACTCCCCTTCAAGGTGATCGGAAAGGCCATGCACATGACTTTGTCTGGGACTGCTTGAAGTGTCATGAGGTTCTTGTAGGTCTCCAGTTGGTCCAGCGGGTCGGAGGTGAAGTTAAAGGATTCCAGCGTGGGCATCTTGAACTTAGAAGGCAAGGGGGCGTTCAAGACATTGACAGAAAAAGGGTAATCGGTGTTTTGTACTAACTCTTCAACAGTTGCTGGGGTCTTCGCCTGGATCCGCTTCTGAATCCCGTCAATATGGGCCTTTATGGAAGCCAAGAGATCCTCATCTGGTCGCTCCAATGGTGGCTTGACACCTCGCCTGGTTGAGCCGCTAGCTTGGGGGTCCACCACATTCTGAGACTGATTTTCATTCCTTCTCTCCCCGCTGTCTTCAATCCGTTCCTGGTTCTCCTCCTGCTCCTGGGGGGCCTGAGGCGGTGGTTGGTTTTGCTTGGCCCTCAACAGTTGATTTTCCTGACGGGATTCTTCAAGGTTCTTTGTGAGCAACTCGATTTGGCCCTGCATGGCCAGAAACATCTCTGGGGTTATCTTTGGGGGGTTCTGATGTGCGCCCGATCGTGTATTGGCCATTCGGAAACTTATCACCAATGAACAACACAAGTCATTCCCACAGACAGCACCAACTCATGAGTCAGTTTCCAACACAGCTCGCTGTACTTGAGATGTCTAGCGATCGGGCCTCCGGATTACTGCAACCTGCAAATGGGGAACGATTCAGAAGCCCTTAGGAAGGGGGGATGCCTCTGAACCGCCTCCGACGATCAAGTTAGAGATTGCTTTGAGAAGGGAGAAAGAGGATTGACGAAGGGTGAGAGAGAGAGAGAATGAATGCATACGTGTTCCTTCGTTCAACCTTCCTTATATACCTCGATTGTCAGGACTCGAAAACCCTAGCCGCCGTGCCCGATATTCATGGGAGCATCCAGGCGGTTTCCTTATATCTCTAAACCGTAAATGGTAACTTCCATACTTGCACCGATATACCCCACAATCCTCGGAGATCACGTTGCAAATACAACTGCGTGTACCCTGATGGGGTCACGCCTGAATATCCTCCCTAATGTCCAAGTAAATGACCGTTGTGAGGATTTTCCCATGAGAACTCTCTGCCCTTCTCGGCTCAGTTATCATCAAGCTCCCGATCATAAGTCGCATCCGAGCAGGCATCCGGGTTGACCTGTATGCATCGCTCGAGGCTGAGCTCTCGGCCTATTTTCCTTATCAACTACCTATCAAAATTAACATATATTACACTTAAATATAGAGAGCAAAGAGAGCAAAGACACAATGATTACACATGTTCAGACACTTAAATATGGACACTTAAATTAAGTACCACGATTTTGATAGGAGCAAGAGAGAGCAAGGACTTACGATTTATCAGCGCCACTGACCCCCATATTAAGTACCACACTTTTGTTCCATCATCAAGAACTATTTATTTGGTTGGTGTTCATGCACATTAAGTCCGCTCTAATCTTCCATTCTAACTTATATAGTCATTACATATAACAACAGACCATTAAAAT
>NMUG010006120.1:0-12759 GCA_002855965.1 Monotropa hypopitys | reverse complement strand
TGGGGAGAGTCGTGCCGCACAGGGGCAAACCTCACCCGCGCTTACTTATGTTCTTGGTGACGTGGCAAACTGGACCCGCACAGCTCCGAACTGTGCGGCTGGGGTCACGACACGTGGCGAATCTCGTTATCTCCTACCACACGTACAAAGAATAAATCAAGCAATAAACGAAGAATAAAGGATACAAAATCTATGTGGTTCTCCAATTCAAAAATTGAGTACATCCACAACTTATACTAGTTTTTTTAATATGTATCGAATGAAGATGAAGTGCAGATTTTATGAGTTGTTGCATATGTAACAGAATATTTAGATCACAAATTATAGTAATATCGGGTCATAGCAGGCGAAATGAAAAATCATATATCCAACATCCAAATCATCATAATCTCAAACAACACAACAATGATATCAACTCTCTTTCATATCTACAATTTTATTGCACCAAATTACATGTCACTACACAATCCTTAGGTCCATAGCTCTAGTTCAATATGAAACATCAAAATTCTTTTAGAAAAAACTTCAAACTGCAAAGTAAGGCGAAAATTCAATTTTCTTTTTTGGGGGCTTTGTTCCTTCCTGTGTTGTGCACTTTTTCAGAATCTCCAGACACTACATTTTTTTTGTCGTTTGGACGGAGCAGTTTACAAATTTGTTTAACCTAAAGCTTGAAACATTTTAGTGGAAAAAAAGTATTGCGAAAAATTAGTCCAAACTCAATTTTAGTTTGCGTGGCTGCATATAATTAGTTCTTTCTTTCTTTGCACTTATGGTTGCAGATGATCCAAAGAATAGTCATTTAAGAGAGCTAGAAGGAGCAAAAGAGAGATTAAGTCTATGCAGAGCTGATCTTCTCGATCTCCAGAGTTTACGAGATGCCATTAATGGGTGTGATGGTGTCTTCCACACTGCTTCCCCTGTCACCGATGATCCGGTAAGCCCTGTTTCTGTTTGTTTCTTTGGTTGGAGATCAAATGGAGGGGGTAAAAACTATGGTATGGGGAAAGGTTCTCACATGAAAAATTATAAAAATTATAAAAGATCAACTCAACGAAGCCCACCACTATATGTTGTAATATGATGTTTTTGTATTGAATACTTTGGTAGATGGTTATTGACTGACTGCCAGGTCTCATCTTTAAACAAACAAAATTGGCTCGTGAATCCCCATAATACCTAACCCCATTCCTAAATTAGGTCACGCACAAGCGTGTAGACGAATTGTGATAGCTCTTTTTTTAGGCCTAGTTTGGTACGGTGAATGGAATTGGTAGTGAGAAGGAAATTATATAATAGGCTCACAAGATAGTCCAATCGGCCTTCTACACAGGCATCAAACATAGCTTTAGTGTGTAAGCTTTGCAGCCCACATAAAACACAGCCCGGTTTGCCTGTAGCCGGTTACTAAGGCTGCAACCGGCAGCCCCCACAAAACGACTTCGTTTTGTGTGTAGCCTGGCTGCATAAAACATTTACCTCGTCAATTGGTGCAGCCTACATGGACTGATTTATTGGGGTTCTTATGTGTTGAATTGTGAAGGAAGAAATGGTGGAGCCGGCGGTGAACGGAACCAAGAATGTGATCGCCGCCGCGAAGGAAGCAAAGATAAGGCGCATGGTGTTCACCTCGTCAATTGGAGCAGTGACCATGGATCCTAACCGGAGCCCCGATACCATTGTTGATGAGAGTTGTTGGAGCGATCTTGAGTTCTGCAAGAACACCAAGGTTTTATATAATTCTACACTCATGTTTTTAATTAATAGATGATCAAACTTTTAACAAAATGTGAAAACAAATTTTAAGAAACATCAAAGATTTTACCCACAAACAGTAAAAAAAATGCAGCCCGATGTTGATGCTTTCGGCATGGAATTGTAGAACTGGTATTGTTACGGGAAGATGGTGGCAGAACAGGCGGCGTGGGAGGAGGCGAAGGAGAAAGGTGTGGACCTGGTGGTGGTGAACCCGGTTCTGGTAATGGGCCCATTGTTGCAGCTCACACTCAATGCCAGCATCGTTCACATTATCAAGTACCTGAATGGGTCGGCCAAGACTTACGCCAACTCGGTCCAGGCCTACGTCGACGTCAAGGACGTGGCCCTTGCCCACATTCTTGTCTATGAAACTCCAGCTGCCTCCGGCCGCTACCTCTGCGCGGAGAGCGTGCTTCACCGTGGCGACGTGGTGAAGATTCTTGCCAAGTTCTTCCCTGAGTATCCCATTCCCACCAAGTAAGTTAATTGATCACTTTAATACATTTTTTTATAATTCGATGTTCATTTCAGCTTACCTTCCATCATTGTTGCTTGCAAGTTGGAGTATAATAAATTCAGCTGAATGAGGAGCCAACTTGGAACCAATAAAAGTCCCTCATATGAGTTGAGTCCACTTTGCCAAAAGAGAAACGCAATAGAAGTCTATTTTCTCATTGTTTTCAGCTAAATCCCAAGTTTCTTTAGTAGGTCCACCCTGTCGACTTTAATTAGTTTGAAGTATTTAGAAGTTAACCTCAACCCTCCTTGGCCATATTTTCTTCAAAAATGCTAAGTGCCCAGAATTTCTACTCAGAAATTCACACAAAAAGTGTAATGGATGGCCTGGATTAAACTGGTTGTCTCAACCTCACACACCCAATTTTATCCTGGTCATCCATTACACTTTTTGGGTAGAAATTCTGAGTATTGGTCCAACTGTATTTTCTTTCGTAGTGGAGCCGTAGGTGTACCACCATATCATCGCATCATGACTGATGATCACGATGATGGCAACATTTGAACCTAGTCGATTCAACCCACTGATGTATTACATATTAATTCATATGTATTATATGTTTTTATATATGTAGGCATATAAACAGAACTTCTGTGACATGGAGAGTCCTTACCTACCATCATCAAGTCCACTTTCCCACTCCTACCCAAATTCCCTATCCACCTACTTTCCTTTCCATCACCAGGCCCTACACACCCAATCAGTGGATTACATACACCTCACTGATCAATGTTGGTTCTTTTCTCCACGCTTCATTCACAACTTTGGCTTGTTAGGCAAGTGCATGTGTCGTGCTAGAAGTTAGAGAAAATATATATAGGTTGTTGGGATCCCACCCCGTATGGGCCGGATGGGCTTAGGCTCAAGGTGTGTTAGGGTTTCCTTAGAAGTTACAAATATCTTTTGTTCTCTCTTATTTTATAGTGCGGTAGCACAATGTGAGCGGGATAGGCTGACAGTGTGAGAGGGAGAGCCGGTTGTGGCCTCTCCCGTCGGAGTGGGAGTCAGTAATTGCTCTCAAGAGAGGTTTTTCATGTCTTTGTATATTTTATGAATATATACAGACCGAGAGAGTTTTTCTTTAGATTTATTATGTATGATTGCGTGCGTGTGTGACCCGGATTGCACAACAAATTGGAATCAGAGCAAGGTTGGAGTGAGAGGTCGTCGGATTCGTGCTCGAAATGCACGGATTCAAGAACGGGAAGAAAAACAAAGTCACATGGAAGTTTTGCTCATAGAGTTTTGTTCGTCTCGACGAGACAAGTCAAACACTGTGCTCGGGGTATTTTTTCATCATCAGAGGAGGGCATGCAGACAGTTTGAAAGGCGACAGACAGAGCCAGTCTGGTCTAGTTTAGATCAGTCTCGGAAAACGTGATTGGAATTTTTTTTGAAGGAAATGGTTTTGTTCCTCTTTTCGAGATGATCACACATATAAATTTTGTTATCGGAAGATGTTGAGGTAGCCCACACGCGCCAGTCAAAGTTTGCATTGACGAGGAAAGATAGATCTACGTACTCCTTCTTTTACACGTACTATTGCAAGGTTGAAGATGGGTGGGAGTGATCCCATACTTCGGAAGTGCGTAGTCAGCAACATGTGGAAGCCATGGAGGATGCCATAGTGGATCAGTCAAACTGCCACATCATCCAATCAATGATGACATGGTGCCACATAAAAAAGGGTCCGGTTTGACTTTGGGAGATGGTTCATTGTGGGGTTTTCATGTTTTCGAAGGCTATACAGCTCCATTTATTGCGTATGTGTAGTCGATTTGGACTGTCTCGACATTTAGAATCCAATCCTACACTTTTTTCATTTGGAGGCTCGGAAGCATGTGTTATTGCTAGATTGAGCAAGATTTTGGGTGTTTGGACGTGTTTTGGGTTGTGAGGAGGCTTGTTCTTAGCTAATTGGATGGTTCCCAATTCATTTGTGGACTTGGTTTTGGGTGATTCGACTCGAATTTTGTAGTCTTAGACACATCCGGAGAGATTGATGAGGATCTAGCGTGGTCAGGTCAATCAGATGGCATGTTGTTGCATTAGAGGCAAGCCATGGGAGATCTAATAGGAGTCTGTAGGGTGCTGGGGACATGGATGAACTAGGAGGTAGGAGGAGACCCGATAGAGTTGATGGAGAGTTGCGACAGACCAGGATAGTGGCATGAGTGGCGAATAGGTGATGTATTTGTGACACAAGAAGCAAGCGGAGTTGGAAGAGCTACACACCAAGAGTATTGGACAGACTTTGCAGAGATAGAAGGTTGACTGGAGTAATCGGGTGATTGCGGATTCACGGCAGTTGAGCTGTGGTGATCAGTCGGAGAATCTAGTGAGCAAGGATACATTCTTTCGAGTGTTGCATCTCTGTTTGGTGGATACAGATACACTTGATTGGTTAATGGCATATGCGTTTACTAGAGTGACAGGTTGGAGTTGGTTAGCAGTGATCAGAGGCAGTCTGGTTCAATCGGATTTGAAGACCTATCATCAGGATTTGCAGCAGTGATTCTAGATGCAATGGATTAGATGACGAGCCACCATACAGTCTTGTAGGAGTGCAGTGGCAGATGGAGTTGATGTCAGGCATGGTTAAGTAGTATGCGTGTTTGTGACGTGAGCATGAGCGGCAACAGTTGTGAATGCACATAGGATATGTGCGGGATTGTACTGAGGAGTCATGACCTGGTGGTACTGGATGCACTTGGAGTAAAACCAAGAGTGTGCGGGATGCTAGCTAGAAAGGATAAGACGACTGATTGTTGTGGATTGTTCACGGGAGATCTGGACAGATGGATTGAGATGGAGATCAATGATGCATTAGGATATTCTTTCTTCTGTGATTTTGTGATTGAAACCTTTCCGATATATGTGGCCACACGGGGGAGAGATGGAGTCACGGATTATGTCCAGTAATTGGGCATGAGCATCCGGGTTTGGATGCAGGCACTCCAGTTAGGGGGTACAAGATTATGATCAACCGCGAAAGATTTGGCTTGCAAGGATATATTCATTCGAGTGGTGTACCCAGTTAGGGTGCAGATATGCTTGTTTGGGAATGACACTGGTGCCTGTCTAAGTGGTAGATTAGTTTGAGCCACAGAGATCTAGCAGAATTTGTTAACATCCTGGATTCACAAGAGGTGTATCCTTGTTTAGGGATGCAGAGGCACTAGGGTGGGAATGTGGTATCAGCGAAGGAGTCACCCTCATCGCAGATGGTATGTGAGATCATTTGGAGAAGTGATCTTCTGGCGTGGGCAGAGGTTAGTTGCATTCTCTTAACAAGATAGGATGCTAAAGTGGCAGAGTGCTACGATGAAGCTGCAGGCACTCGGTTATGGAGCGCATACACCTTGGCAGGAGGTGTGTGAGTGGAGGCATTCCAGATGAGCGCGTCTGATACTCAGACGACTGGAGACATTCTAGTTGAGGGGGTGCGGTTCTCGGATTTTCTAGTTGGCTACCGATTCTAGCTTTGCAAGGATACACTCTTTCATGTTTTTTGTACTCAATTTGGTGGTGCATAGATGCTCGACTCGTTAGTGACACATGCACTTGCTAGAGGTAGCTGATTGGAGGTGGCGACATAGGAGTGTTGCTGGGATAACATTTACCCACTCGGGTTGGAGGGGGTGATTGTTGGGATCCACCCCATGTGGGCTGGATGGACTTAGGCCCAAGGTGTGTTAGGATTTCCTTAGAATTACCCTAGGGGTAGAAATAGCTCTTGTTGTCTTTTTTTGATAGTGTGGTAGCACAATCTGAGCGAGATAGGCTGACAGTGTGAGGGAGGAGCCGGTTGTGGCCTCCCCCACTGGAGTGAGAGCCGGTTATTGCTCTCCGGAGAGGCTTTTTCATGTCTTTGTATATTTTGTGAATATATACGGATTGAGAGAGTTTATTCTCAGATTTATCGTGTGTGATTGCATGCATGTGTGACCCAGATTGTACAGCATAGGCAAAGCCAATGGCTAAAATGTCTCCCCTTCTGAATTCGAGCTTATGGAGCTTTCTATGCCTGGACTTCTTATACAATGGTTTCACACCAATGTGTTTGAGAAGTTTTGGGTTTGAGTTGATGAAACCTCACTCTCTCGGGCTTTCTCCTACAAGTATTTAGATGCTTGGGAGATTCTAGATGTCACACTTGTCTGATGAGCGGCTGATAAACTGGTTGACCACGACAACCATCCCAGTAAGTCACTGCACCTACTTAGTCTTTCTCGGACTTTGGATGTTTTATAGTGCAACGATCTGATCGGTATTGGTCTCTATGCCCCTCTGGGTTTCCAGGTGTCCAAGGAATTTGCCAAAACTTACCCCAAAAGCACATTTGGATGCGTTGAACTTTAGCTTGAACTCTTGGAGTATCTGGAAAGTGCGTCAAAGGTCCACGAGGTAGAAATCTGTCTCTTTGGATTTGACCACCATGTCATCGATGTAGACCTCTATACTTTTGCCTAACAAGTCCTTGAACATCAGTGATGCTAGCCTCTAATATGTTGCCCCGACATTGTGTAGGACAAAGGACATGACTTTGTAACAATACAACTCCAAAGGAGTGATGAATAATATTTTCTCTTGGTCGGACTCATACATGGAGATCTGGTGATACCCTCTATAGGCATCCAAAAAACTCATTCGCCTGTATCCCGTTGTGGATTCTACCAATTGGTCAATTTTTGGTATGGGGAAGCTCTCTTTGGGGCATGCTTTGTTGAGACTGGTGAAATCGACGCAAGCCCTCCAGGTTTCATTCTTTTTCTTCATGACTACTGTGTAACTGAGTTGGAGAGCCACTCTAGATAGTAGACCTCCCTGATAGCATTGTCCTAGAGGAGCCAATTGACTTCCTCAATAACAGCCTCTAAATGTTGTGCGGTTGAGCGTCTTCTCTTCTACACGATTGGCTTGTGACATGGATCGACGTTTAGTCGGTGACATATTATACTTGGCTTTAACCCTTGAATTTCTTGTGGGGTCCAAGCAAATACATCAACGTGGTCCTTCTAGACTCGTACCAACTCGACGACATCCTCCTCGGGAAGTTCATCCTCAATTAGGAAATACCTATCCTCGTCAGTATCGTGGGCGGGAACCTTTCTCAAGTTCTCTGCCACTCGGGCAGAGGGATCCACTCCAATGTCTTCCAAGGCAGTCTGGTCCGACACTTCAATGGACTTAACCTGGTCGATATTGGGGCTTATTTTGATGGATACCGTAAAAGAGTTTCTGACTGACTTCTTACTTCCCCTGATGCTTTTAATTCCCTTGGGCCCTAGGAACTTAATGATCTGATGGTAGGTGGATAGTATGACCCCCATCCTGTGCATCCATATGCTTCCAATGATGCCGTTGTAAGCTGATGACACATCTACCACCAGGAACTCTGTATCCATAGTCACCTTTTTTTCCATACTGGAAGAGTGATGATTCCTAGGGGATAAACTGGTTCTGCACTGAAGCCGGTGAGTGAAATCCGTGTTGTTTTGAAGTCGGCTTGAGAGAGACCCATCTTCTTGAATGCTTGGAAGTATAGGATTTCAGTGGAGCTGCCATGGTCCACCAACATTCTTTCTGTGTTGAATATGTTAATGTTCAGGGTGATCACCAATGCATCGTTGTGCGGGAACCTCATCCCGTCCAGATCTTTCTCAGAGAAAGAGATCTGTTTGGACTCCCTGCTCTGGTCCCTCTGGATCTTTTACCTAAGCTACAACACATGATGCTCGTGGCCTTCCTTCCATCTCTCCACGGGGACTCATTCTTGGAGCTCGACTTAATGGCCCCATGTATCACACAGGTGGTTCCCACTTGAGGCATGTTCTCGTCTGATGAGTCATTACGCCTTTCTACCCTTCTAGGCATGTTATCCTGTCCAGGTATTTGGGCAATGTATGGATTCAAATGACCTGCCTCTACGAGTTCCTCCAAGAATTGCTTATATTGATGGCATTGCTTTGTCATGTGGCTGAACTCCACATGTTAGCTACATTTGATTCATGTGGCCTCCAATTCAAGCTGATTTTCCCTATTTTGCGGTCCACCTTCAGAAAGGCTCGTTCTTCATGGGGTAGACCAACCTGAAAATGGGAATGTTGAGCTTTGTCTTGATGGCCTTGTAGGCCTTTAGTCAGGGTTTTGGCATTCTAAGGGTGGTCTGGAGGGCGGCCTCCGCTCCTTCCCTCTTTTGGGAAGGAGTTTGTTGTTGTGCCTTCCTCTTCTTCTTCTTCCTCTCCATAGTGTCCACCATGTGCGTCTGGTGGGATCTGTTGGCATTGCGACTTGCTTCGTGGAGGATCTCCTCCTCCAGTTTGGCGTGTTGCTCCACTCTATTAGTTCTGGGAAATATTTGGCTGGGTTCAGGGTCAGGGACTTCCTTAGCTTCTCGCCAAAGGAAATCCCTAACCTAAATATTGCTATGGCCTGCTTCTCGGTACAGTCTTGAACGTCGTTGTAGGCATCTACATATCGTCCGACATACCCCCTCAACGTCTCATCAGATCATTTTCTCAACGACGTGAGAGTATCAAAATATTGTAGGACAATACAGCTGGTCATAAACCTAGAAACAAGCGTCTCGCTTAACTGTTCCCAGCTCCAGATCGATCATGAGTGCAACTTGTGATACCCGTTGAGTGTTGTCCGACCGAATCTGGATGTGAACATCCTGCAGTAAATGCTTTCATATCCTTTCGTGCAGGATTAGACTCGTTGGTAGTCCTTGAGATAGGCTACCGGGGTCACTCTTTCTATTGTAATTCTGGAAGGTGGGAATGCAGAATCGTTTGGGATCTTGTAATCCCCGATGTCTCTAGAGAGCAGCGTTGATGTGATCTGCTGGATCATAGTCTTAGCAGTCTCTTGGGCCGTTACCCAGTCTGAGAGACACTTGTTGATCCATCTTCTCATGTTCTTGATATTGGTCGGCACAAAGTTGTCGTATGGGCAGATCGGTTTTTCTAGGCAATCTTCCTGTGCGGGAGCTTTGGGACGGAGCTGATCCTTGAGATCCTACACAGAATCCACAGAATGCTTCTGGCGAATGCTACGCGCAGGTTTGTGGGTTCTGATATGGTGTTCATTGGGCTGCAGGGGATCCGTGACAACCCTCTTCCACTCTTGGTGACAGGGTGGATCCCTTATTCCCCTGATTCCTTGTTGGGCCCTCCTTGATCTCACGGTACCGTCCTCTGGCTCCCAGAAAGACGAATGCGATGTTGCGATCTTGACTTTTCTCTAGGGCCCTTGGTGGTTGCTGCTTGTAACTAGTGGGCCAATTCCGTTGATTCTGTTGAGGTTCTCTGTACAACCTTTCCACTTCCTTTTCCAGGCATTTGATTGCCTTGTTCTGTGCCCTGATAATCTTGGTCAGGTCCTCGTCTCTGATCGATTTAGACCTGGGTGGAGATTGAGAGTAATGTGAACAAGACCGTCTGTCTCCTTCTTGGGAGTACTCTACCTATCTGTTTTCGTAGGTCCCATACTCTGGGCAGTCATCCTAGGCCCTCTGTGGATCCCTAGTGCCTTTAGAAAGTGTTTTGTAATTCCATGTTAGGCTAGGATTGCCTCCACAAGCACCATGGACGCGGATGGGTGTTCATGGCTTTCTTGGGTGCTGGAGGTGGGTCAGAATGGGTATCTCCCGCTCGTTTCTCATCCCTAATCTGTTTTCCAACGATTGAGGGGTCATTATCATCGATGACCATTTCTTCGGACGGTGTTTGTTGAGATTCTGATTTTCTTTTTTTGTGGGTAGATTTTTCACAGACAATGCCAAATTGTGCGGGGTTAAAACTAAGATTGATTACCACCTTAGATGTTTTGCTCTTCTACGTTGATCTGGTTGGTCTTGTCGATCTGGTTATGCTCGTTCGTGTATATACACTCACAAAAAGCGGTTAGAGAACCTCTCGCCACTGTGACCGGAAGGTTCTCCGATGATTAAGTCAGTTCAGTGAATAACTTAATTGAGAGAAAATTCTAAGCCAAAGAAAAAGCTCAAATATAGTTTGCAAGGCAAAATAGCATGTACCTTCTTTTGTGGGTTTAGCCTTGTTTTTATATGGGGTCCTTTACAGTCTTAGAGTCCTTTCGGATTATTAGTTCCTCACTAGGAATCAGAATAAGATTACGATTTCTCGTCCTAATCCTCTGAGAATGTTTTACATCCCATCTTTCTCTTAGATCTATTTCTTCTCTTAGATAAAGTCCGTATCCTAGTAAAAATAAAATACTTCACGCATTCTTAGAAACTTGGAGTCTATCTTTTTAGCTGTGAATAGCCTATACATGTGTGTTAATCGCTACCCACTAGTCGACCAGTACTTGTACATGTCATCTCCTACCTTGTCGCATTAGTTAGCTTCATACTACGCTACCAGGATGTCGATCCGCACAGAGTTGACCTAATTCGAAGTACGGGTAAGCTGACTTGCATATGTTTGATTATATCAGAAATTCATCTGCATGCGCCTGCCTGTTATGACTTCTCTTCTGCACTATTAGGATGTCACGCCACACGGTATTGACATAATCCGTAGTGCGAGAAACTGATGATATATGATTTTCTGTATCGAATATCTGAATGACTCGTGCTGCATTACAAGTTTTTGTCCCGAAAATCTGGATTTATCCTTTACATGTGAAAAATCCAAATTTACCCCATCACATTAACTAAAAGAGGCTAAATGGCACTAAAAACATAGGTTCGATGAAAAGACACACTAGCATTTGATCTGAAATGTAAGAATTGGAAGTAAAGATGTGCAGAGTAAGCTTATAATGAAGATGTATGGGTGCAAACTGTAATTTAGTCCTTTTTCTTATGTTGAATTTGAAAAGAATCTTTCTAATGGATCAATCAACTTGTGAGTTAACCACTTAATTGCTAAATACAACTCAGTTTTTTTTGTATATTCGGAAACTAATTTCCGAATGATTTTTTCACATTTTTTTGAACTGTTCGGAAACTAATTTCCTAAATGTTTTGAACACTTCGGAAACTAAAATCCGAAAAAAACTATTTCGTTCGGAAGTTAGTTTCCGAAGCAAAAATCATGGGCTGTATTTAGCATTTAAGTAGTTGTATATAGAACCACCCTAAATGAAATTGTCGTCAAATGATGGATTTAGAAAAAGAACAGTGTTGATATTTGTTTGTTGTAAATGGTAGGTGCAAGGATGAAACGGAACCAAGAGTCAGACCCTACGAATTCTCAAACCAAAAGCTCAAGGACTTGGGATTGGAATTCACACCTGTGAAGCAAAGCCTATACGACACCGTCAAGAGCCTACAGGAGAAGGGTCACCTTCCCACACACGCACAACATGATGAATCGTCCACCATTCGTATTCAGTCCGAGTAGATCGGGAATGGAGGTTGATATTAATTATCAAGTTTAGGGATAGAGTGGGAGAATAATTAAATGGATTCTTGTTCTACTCCGCTTCTATCCCTGGTCAGCCACTTTGGTTCAATCAACAAGCTTTTAGAGAGAAAATCTAAAGAACTTGTATTTTTTTGTGGGAAATGATTTTGGCGCTCCACATTTTTATATCTGCACTCCAAAAATGGAGTGCCAAAATCAACTCCTATATGAAATTGATTTTCGCACTCCATTTTTGGAGTGCAGATATAAAAATGTGGAGTGCCAAAATCAATTTCCTTTTTTGTTCTTAATTTGAGTAATTACGCACTCCGAAGTTTGAGTAGTAGTATATTGGATATGGAGCTTTTAATAGAGAAAATACTCTCTTTCTTATTGACTTGTTTGTCCATTTTTACTTTTTACAGTACAATGTTTTATAGCAACGGTTCTACTATAAGTTTGAAAAATTGTTGGTATAGATAAATTTAGTTATACAAACGGTTGGAGAAATGTTAGTCGAATCGTTGGAAGATACCCGTCGCAATAGCACTATAGCAACGATTTATTCAAGTGTTGGTATAAATTGTTTTAGTAATGGTTGGCTTGGCAACGGTTTAAACCATTGGTATAAGGTCATTTCCGGCAATGATGATATAAACTATTAGTATAATACAATTTCTAGTAACACTTTAATCGTTGGTATAAGTCTAATTTTATTAACACTTGAACCGTTGCTATAATACAACTTCTAGAAACACTCTGTTGGTATATATCTAATTTTAATAACACTTAAACTGTTGGTATAGAGCAAATTTTAGCAACACTTTAACCGTTGGTATATGTCAAATTTTTGCAATACTTTAACCGTCGGTATAGGTTAAATTCTTGTAAGACTTCAACCGTCAATATACTTCTAATTTCATTTACACTTCAACCGTCACCATAGGTAATTAAAACTATGTACTTATATATATTATATGTTATATGGGTCTTGTTTAATAGGTGTCGACTTCTATTCGTTAAAAATTTTAAGATCATAAAATATTATAATAATATAAATTACAGAGCATACTCACTATGTTCCAAATTATTTATTCCTATTTT
>NMUG010006119.1:0-12761 GCA_002855965.1 Monotropa hypopitys | reverse complement strand
CTCCGACTTTGCTGGGGTACCAGCCCTCCTACCAATCATTCATCAAAAGGAGGGAACCAAAACCCTGTCCGCTGGCTCAAGCAACTCCTTCTCCACCTACTTCTCCTCCCGTTCGGATTGTCTCCCGGACCGAAGTAAACCTTGAAAGTCCAGAGAGAATGGAGTCTGAAACCCCCAAGACACCACTGATGGTAAAGAGGATAGCAAATCAAGTCCGAAATCTGCTTGGACTGTCTGATCCCACTCCTACCGATGACCCTGCGGCTATACCCCTGACTGCCCAGGCTACCGAGCCTTCCCTACAAACTCTTGACATTCCTCCGGACATTGCCGGTTCTGCCTCCAGCAGCAAGAGGAAGAGGCTGGAATTTGAGTCGGTCCCTCAGGACCAATTTGAGGATGTCCTGGAGCAACTGCTGGAAGAGGACAGTTCCTCATCCCCTCCGCCCTAGCACTTAACCTTTAGCTTCAATAACCGGATTGTGACCAACATCGATTCAGCTATTACTCCGGGAGTAGCCCCAGCTTTTGCCCGGGCAGTAATGCTTCCCCGGGACGAGGAACATCTTCCAAAGTCTGAAGAAGAACTCTTCTCCGCCGGACTGACGGTGATGTTTCAGGTACGACCTTTTATTTTTACACAGTTCCCATCTTGGACCCGTGACCCAATCTTCTTACCAAAGATCTGATCCAGAGTAATCGCCGGATGACTCCTGCAATCAAAGAGAATGTTAGAACTGCCCAGTGCCGATTTGCCAGAAAGGCCCTCCGATGCCTAAGTCAGATGAGTTTTTGAGAGAGTAATTTGACAGCACAACAACTCTGTGAAAACCAGAATGATCGAGAGCTTACCTAGTCCTGTAATGCTCATATTTATAGGCTGTCTAAAATGCATCCAATCCAGCACAAATCTCGGTAACCGTCCCAGATATTCCGCCACAATATCCGGGATTTCCCCAGGTTTCAATATTGGACAGTCCGGGATAGATATTCATTTGAGGAGCATTGATCCGGTACACCCCTGGCAATAGATGGGATGATCCGGACGTACCGTACCATGTCCACACGGAGTTTAGTCCAGGATCAACTCAGCCGCCCCGGTGCACTGTTGGGCCAGGAGTAACCCCTGTTGTGTCCTGACCAAATGGTCCATTGCACGGTTAACCTGCCGGGCTAACCGTAACGCTCCTTCCCGTAGAATGCTGGGCCAATAGCCCTCCAGTTGGTCCGCCCAACCTATCCAGCCCCATAATGGGCCTTCCCCCAACGGGCCAACTCCTATATCCGGCCCATTGGCCATATTTGGTTCGGTTACCACAGTTATGATTCGGTTGGTATCTATTTTAGTTGGGCCTTAGAGACTGTAGTAATATATTCAGGCGATATTGAGAACGTGAGCCATTTTCCCCAGTGTCGGTCGTATAGTCGAGTTTAGTGTCCCTTGAGGAGTTTCAGTCTCTTTATGTTCTTGGGTTCTCTCTCGTCTTTGCATGATTGCTTGTGGACACTTGTGCACACACTCTCTATATGCATGCACGGTAGTAGTAGTTGTTTTTTTCACTGAGCACGTGGAACGCTCAGACCCTCTTCCCTTTTTTCCCAGTGTTGCAGGGAGATGAGGCTTCGTTGATTGGAGTTCGAGTCAGCTGCTGGATTTTCTTGGGAGTTTTGCCACTCTTGCTCATTTTACTTTTGTTGTACCTTATGTATCTTTGTATTTTATTTGAGTTGTACCAGTTGTAGTTAGCCAGTGTACTTGTTTACTTCCGCTTATACTTCTTATACCTCTCTTGTATCTTGTTGTACACTGTCTGGTTATCTTTACTGTTTAGCTTATGTGTAGCAAGTAGCTCTCCCCAAATTTAATTATTATCCATTTTAATGGTTTCAAATAAAATGGTTTGAAAATCCGGGGCGTGACAGTCAACGTTGAGTCGGTGGCATATCAGGTTCAGACTGACCCCCGACATTTTATACAGTGTCCAGGCGAACACGTCAATGTTAGCCTTCAAGAGTCTGAGCATATCGTCTTGGTCCGATTCCGGAATGGCCGACCCAATGAGGAAGAAGCGCTCACTGTCTTCTTCAACCGAAACATGGATAAGTTCTTCAACAGCCTTTTTTGCTGCTTCGGTACCGACATCCTCCAAGACCGGAGCATTTGATACCTCCACCCAATAAACTTGAGACGGGACAATTTTTCTTTTCACGGCGGCCACGTAGCATTTCTTTGACACCATCTAGTCTTTGTAAACATTCTCCTGCCCGCATGGACCATTGAACTGTACCACTTGCAAGAAAGTGGATGCAATGGCCTCCATCTTGTGCAGCCATTCCCGGCCTAAAATAGCATTGTAAGGGCTCGGGACATCTACTAAGACGAACTCTGTTTCTATTGTCTTGCTTCCGGTGGTAACCGAAATGCTGACTCTCCCCAAGGGCCAGACTAGAGCAGAGTTGAAACCTACAATAGGTACCTCGGAAGGGACCAGCTCATCAATCGAATAGCCAACTGCTTGAATAGTGGGTAATACATGATGTCCGCGGAGCTCCCCGGGTCGATAAAGATTCTTCAGACCAAGCAGTCTCCAAGCTTTAAACTGACGACTAGAGCATCGCTATGCGAGAACTGGACCCTATCTAGGTCCTTCTCCGAGAAGGTTATCTGCAATTTCATGGCTAGCTCTGGTCGTGGATGCTTCTGCGCCATGCCAACGTTCATCACCAAATGTCCGGCTTGAGCCTGTTGGATCTCCTCTTTGATTCTCTGCTCTGCAGCTGGGTTCATCATTCCATGTATGACGTTGATAACCCATATCGCTTCCTCATTCTCCCAAGGAGGCGGAGGTGGTAGTCAGGAGGCCATCTTTTACTCATCAATAAATTCCCAGAGTCTCCCGGTATCTACCTGGTCTTCTAAAAAATTCTTGAATGCTTGGCACCGTATCGTGAGATGCCACCTGTCTCTGTGGTAGGAACACCTCATCGATGCATTCTTCCCCTTTGGTTCCTGCATGATTCTGGGAGAATATCGGAAGAAGTCTTCTTTCTCAATCTTCCGCAACAACTCGTAGATCGGTATTTTGAACACCATACGGTTTCCAATGAATTCGTTTAGACGGGGAGTCCTCTTCTCTTTCTCTTTGATGTTGTTCACTTGACTCGGTGTGCTCCCACTTGTCTATCCAGATTTGAAAGCGACATTGGGCTCGGCCTTTAGCCATTCGGTCCAGGCTTCCTCCAGTCTACAATGCTTCTCGATCTAAGACATCAAGTCATCCATGTCGATGGGACTGGAAAGGGTGAGGTCCTACCATGTCCTTGTTTGCACCCATTGCTGCACTGCCCACTAAAACTGCCTGACCCTGTGATTGTTGTTGCGTGCACAGATACGCTTTGCGGCCAAAAAACCCACACTTAAAACATTTCAGACCACTATTACTCTTACCACAATCCCTCATGAATTGATTAGGAGACTCACACTTAAAACATTTTCTAGTAAACTCCTTCCCGTTAGATCCTGATGGGTGATTCACACTTACCTCTTGTTTTCCATTCCAACCACTCCCTTGGCTTCCACCACCTCCACCATTACAATTTTTGCTAAACCTCGATTTGGAATTACTACTTTTAAAACTATTACCCCCAGATTTTCCTTGATTATCAAACCTTTCCTTCTTGCTATTTTCCTTTCTCACCCAAAAATACTAGATATCATCCCACGTTCTCTTGGCCATATCGACCAAGTCTGCAAATTTCCTCTCTCTAAAAGACAAAAGTCTCAAAGATACCAAGGGTGCCAACAAAATTCTAAATCTCCTGCATCTTTTTTCTTCCATATTCATTATACTTGGTGCATATCTAGACAAATCATCAAATTTGGCCTCATACTCGGCCACAGACATGCCTCATTGCTTCAATTTAGTAAAAGCTACCTCTTGCTCAAATCAGAAACTTTTAGGGTAAAACTGATCGTTAAACCCTTGAACGAATCTCTCCTAAGTAATCACTCTTGGCACAGCCGGCTCAACTCCAATTGCTGGTGTCCCCTTTAGCCTTTTAAAAGGATTCCACTAGTTTCTTGCTTCACCCCTGAAAAGAAAAGTAGCTAAAACTACCCTTTGTTCACCGACCACTCCCATAGTGTCGAGAACTAACTCTATTTTTTCAACCATTCTTCCGCCATATTAGGATCATTAGACCCTTCCAACACGATACTACACAATCTTCTAAACATTTCTAAAAGTCCGGTATGCATACCTCTATCCAAATTTTGGTAGTTCTGCCATTGAAGCAACATGTTCTGATTTTCTTGTAATTGGGCTATAGCAGTCATTATTCTAGCCTCCTCTCTTATAATAGGTGGAACACCCCCTTCTCCAACGATATTTCCTTTATTAACGCTAGATTCATCCTCATTCTTTTGATTGTTTTGCTCGATTGATTTCTTGTCAAACACAAAAAGGAAACAATCATGGTGAAAATAAGTGTTAGATGCCAAAACTCACCCGTTAGTCACACACCTCAATGATCTTACATGCATGACTCGACATACTATGGTCCACTACTTAGCCATTCCCCCAAAGCCATATCCAAACCCTAGTATTTCATTATACTATGCTTTTCCAATTAACTTTTTAAGACTTCTCATTAGAAGATAACGTTGATCAGATGTTCTTCCAATAAGACCTCAAGGTAAGTCCCAAGGGCATCAAAAGACACACATAATAGTCATATAATACTACTACAACCCATCAATTCACTTCTCATAAACTCACACCTCAAGTGTATCACCACTTCCATTCACGGTCCCTTAACACAGAACCTATAACCCAAGCTATGATACCAAGTTCTAACACCCCATACTCAAAAGACCAATATAATAAGGCAGAATAATTTTTTTCTTCTCTTATAAACCCATAAGTAATATGTCTCAAGTAATTTTCCAATACTAAGATAATAATTACTGCATCACAAGTCTAGATGAAACCTCAAGTACTATTCAATGTAAGTTACTTCCATAACCAAAGTGATAACACAATCTACTATGATAATGACATCTAGCCAAAAGCTAGCAAAATCCTTTCTCTTCCACCATGCCAACATTCTCAAGTTTTATAGTGGACCGCTATTACTCGATACCTGATTTCCAAGCATAAAAATACAAAGAAACTAGAGTGTGAATATAGTATTTGAAGTTCCAGATACAAGGCAAGTAAAAGTTTCAAACACTTTTAAATAACACGAAAAGGAAAGATGCATCTCACGCAAATAACTCAAGTAGAAACCATAACCAATTCTCTTCGAACACATGGACCAATATGTCATTTTCTTTTTCAAAATAATGCATCACATGCATATTCTCATACATATATTCTTTGGATCGCAGCCCTTTTTCAAAGATATGAGTATCCCATGCCATGAAAGTATCTATTAGTATATGCAATAGTTTATGCGCAATGTGCACGGTGCATCCCATGCACAATATCAATTGGGGCATCCCCCGATACCAATAGAGGTATGAATACACATTCCACATATATTCTGGTACGTCCTACGCACCACTTGGATATTCGTCCAAGAATGGCCATATGTCATTCGCAAGCCAATACTCATATATACATAGATATGTAGTCAAAGCTCTCTGTTGGTTGTTTGAATTTGATTTGCTATCGAGATTGTCTAGATTTGATTAAATCAATAAGGAATAAGATGAACAGTATTTTGATTTTTGGGTTTCATTCAAAGATGTCACATACCGATATATGGATTAGTCATATATCGATATATGATGGCAGTTGTGTCAATCGATATGTAAGGTCTGTTAGGAAATCGAAATGTGTGTCATTTGATATATGGAATCTGAGTCACATATCAATATGTGTCTCATATCGAAATGGGAGGGTAGAACACATATCGATATGTGTGGTTGTGGTCACCAATCGGTATGTGATCGAGTGGGGAAAATTGAAGGGGGATCAGAGGGATCATATATCGATATGCGACGAAGCACATATCGATATGTGAACATGTTGTGGGGATTCTGGCAACAAGAAAAAGATGGGAAATAAAATAAAAGTATATTAAAATTAAATGTAAATAAATGAGAAAAGATGATATAAAGGGAGATGAGAGAAAGTGGTTTAACAAAAGGCTTGTTATGCATTTCAATCACTTTATTTATGCATTTTCTTATTGTTCAAGCCATACTTATCTCGGATATTGACATTTTCAGTTCGGATGGGTAGGGAAGCGAGCGGCATCGAGCCCTCAAAAAAGTAGGGTACTCGACTCGATACAAACAATCATTGTGAATATATTAGTTACACTTTAAATTTTAGCATGTGATTGTTATGTGTAAATGTGGATTGGGGAATCATGTGTATGAATATGGATTGGAGAAATGCCTTTGTGGCCGTGTGGTCATGGGCGGATGTGCCAAAGCATCCTAATGATGTGTTTGTCGTGGATGTGTTCCTATATGGCTTGTCATAGAATGTTTCCTATAGGACACTTATGTGTTATTTATAGTGATTTTTATTTGTATAAATTACAATCTAACTTACATATTCGTGTGTTTCCCATTCTTTAGATGTCACGGAGCTGGTAAAAAGAGAGTGTTGATGATGGTCCATTGCTAGTTTGGAGGAGTCTCTCACTAGATGACGTAGACACAACTCACATTTCCTCAGCACTTGTACTTTTAGATAGTACGTAGATAGGGGCATTTTGGTTATGCTTCCATTTTGGTTGTTATGTGTTGTTTATAGTGATTTTTATTTGTACAAATTACAATCTAACTTACATATTCATGTGTTTCCCATTCTTTAGATATCACGGAGATGGTAAGAAGAGAGTGTTGATGATGGTCCATTGCTAGTTTGGAGGAGTCTCTCACTAGATGACGTAGATACGACTCGCATTTTCTCAGCACTTGTACTTTTAGATAGTACGTAGATAGGGGCATTTTTGTTATGCTTCCATTTTGGATAAAGCATTTTGTATCAAAGAAATACAATATTAAGTTTAATGTTAAATTTATTTCCGTTGCTATTAGTTATCACTTGTAACAATGCGGATCTTGTATGATTTCTACTTACTAAGGAAATCTACTTAGGAGAATGATTGGACATGTAAATGGGAATAATCAAATGAAAATGGAATAGTCACATAATGACTTAAGTGGAAAGAGTAATCATGCTTGAGATGTCGTGTATGTCCCCGACTGGCGCAACCTTGTTGGAGTAGTGTGGTCGGGGCAGGGGGTGACATAAAGTCTCCTCGTCAGATTGTTTTAACATTGAGAGTTCAGTTAATAACATTCATGTTTCATAATTGGGGGAAAACACTCTATAATTTTTTTGTTGCAAATAAGACCAAGAATAAATAGAATGAGGTGATAAAAAGTCTAACAATTTTTTCGCATAATCATAAAAAGAGTAATAAAATAATCGCATGCAAGCCTCCTCCTCCCATTGCTTTTTATCCAATAATGACTTCACAACTTCCATAAATTTGTCCATATGTAAATAAGGACTTTCATAATCAAACACATTGAAGCAAGATAAATATTAAAGCATCCCTAGTCGAATTTCAATTTTAATAGCACTTGGGGTATTACAAGTAGAGATGGCATTATCGTTCAAACTGATGGTTATCCGAACTGATCCAAAGATTTTTAACCGAACCATAACCAGAATTCTATCCATGGATATGGATATGGTTACAAAAATCTATTTCTAGTTCAGTTCGGTTACAGTAATCTAGAAGACCGGTCCATTAAATGAATGGTTAACTGAACCGAATTGTTTAATGCAAATTACATTAATACCCTTATATTATATATGTGCAATAATATATTATACAATATACATATTAAAAAACTACAATCTATGGATATCCGTTTAGATACGGATAACCACGGATATGGATACGGTTATAGATTTTTATAAGCGTTCAATTATCGGTTCGGTTATAGATATAGTTCGGATTATGGTTTTTGGATACGAATATCCCAATAACTGCACTGAACCGATCCGTTGTCATCCTTAATTATAAGGCATGATGAGGTGGGTAGACCCACATCATATAGGTGATCCCTCATGGAGTAACGCGTGGATGCTACATTATAATTATGGTGAAAGTTCGCACCACCCTCATTTTGTCGTTCAAAATTTTGTGGGTCATATGGGTCGGAAGAGTAATATGCAAATTCATCTATGACACCCATATGCACCACAAAGCTCGTATTTTTTTTTCTTATTTTAAATAAATAACTAATTTAACAATGAAAAATAAAAGAACAAAATTTAAGTAACATAAAAAATACAAAGCTAATAATTTTTTAAAAAAATTACAAGGATGGTTTGAGTTTTTTTATTAACGGCACCCGGCAACGGCACCAAAAATGCTTGACTTGTATTTATTGATTTCTCAAGCATAGGAATAACTCATCGCGCATAATAAAATTCAATAAGTCCGAGGTCGAATCCACAGGGATTGGAGACAAGCTTTACTTTAAGAGTTCCTAAGTGTAAAAATATTTAAAAAATTTTGCTTTTGTTTGAGAATCGATTTGAAGGCTAACTAAATTAATTGATTTAAACAATAATGAAATGGAGGTTAGATTCTTAGGTTTCAACCCTTTCTTTCCCATGAGTTGATGATTTATTCCCTCGAATATGCATTTATATATCAAGGGTACTAGCCATGACCTATAGATGGAAAATTCAACTATGAAAATAGTCTTAATTCGTCTCCAACCTCAAGGGTACTAGCCAAGGGTTGTTGATAGAAGAAAATACTTTGTTCTAAGAGAATCCTATAAATTCCATCGTGGTGTTGTTGTATATTGGCCTAAGCATTGGATGTGTCAAGAATCATTTGTCTACAATCAATCAAAGTCCTCTACATAACTCAACTAATTTCGAATATCAAACCCCCTAACATGAACTATATATTTGATGCAAACAAGTTTTAGGGGAATAATATCAACTAGTCATGGGTTGGATTGGGTTTAATCCCCTTGAATCCAACCAAGGAGATTTAGCCACTCACAACGACTAAAGAACAAACGATTGATTGAAGAACGAAACTAGACAATGCTATTTGAATCAAACACATTATAAAAAAGGCTTACTTGAGTTAATGAATGAAACTAGAAAAATTGAGACAATCAATGAAATCCAAAGCCAAATAAAAGAGTTACCGAAATTAATTAATCTTCGTTTTGAATCCAAAATATTGCAGCAACCACAAAATGAATGAAAGAACTCTAATTGATTTTCTCCCCTAAACTATCCCTCAATCCTCTGTATATTTTCTGTCTGAAATACATAAGGAATAAAAATTTATTATTGAATCCTAATCTGATACCCTCTCTTTTATCCCTTTAACTTCTATTAAAACAAAATGTAAAAGAATCCCCCCCTCTCTCTCTCTTCTCCCTCGTATATATTGAATAATTAATTTCCAAAACCATCTCCCTCACAAAATTCGGACTTCCCAAGTTTAAACTTGTCTTATCCTTTAAAATTCGAATTCAAATCATTAATTATCCTCATAGCCCCTGTTTTCAAAACTTTTCCACGCATCAGGTTACCGATAACTGGGTTTTAGCAGTTATCGGTAACATAGGCCTCTAGATCTACTATTTGAACTTCGGTTACCGATAACTGGAATTGCCACATTATCGGTAATGCCTTTCTTTGGATCTATTGTTGGGCTTCGGTTACCCGTAACTGACTTTGCCACGTTACTAATAACGTATGTCTCTGGATATTCTCTTGGTTGTTAGTTGCCGGTAACCATGTTTGGTGTTGGTTATCGGTAACTAGTGCCCTTGATTTGTTTCTTAGCCTCTTTTGATGCTTCCTTTGGCTCGGGGCTCAACTTTTATGACTTTGGATGATCATTCGGGATTTGAAAAACATTCTTTAAGTCACAGAGTGATCAGGTGACTTTCGGACCTATCTAAAAGCACTAATTAATGCGAAAAAATTGTAAACACTAGAAAACACATTAGATGCATTTATGAACTAAATAGAAATAAATAAATGATAAACTATAACAAAATAGGAGAAAATAGACCCACTAAATATGCAAAATTGTGAGTCTATCATCTATACGGTGGATCTCTGAGGATATAGAAGAAGAAGGACAAGCCAAGGCATCAGCATGTTGTTTTTCTTGGAGCTGATTTGAACTATTTCTGTCTTTTGAACTGTTGGAGGACCTTTTTGACTAAGGCAACATATAAAGCCATCCTGCCATCCTTTGTAGCATATTATTTTGAAAGTTGATTGACTAGTAGATGGCTATCATGGTGGATCAAAAGATCCTCAATTCTACACTTTCTTGCACTTTTGATCCCAATAATCAATGCTTCGTATTCTTCATTTTTGGAAGATTTGAACACTGGGCGGATTGACTACTCTAAACCCAATCCTTCTGGTGAGAATAACATAATTCTCATCTCACACCCTTTGCTACATGTTGATTCATCCACAAAGAGTTTCAACTTTTCTTCTATGTGTGGCTTATCAGCATGTAGTAACTTAGGATCCAGACGGGCATCCTTTTATACATCTGGTTCCATGAATGTCTGCACAGTACTCGTTGAGAACTCTACAATGAAGTCTACAAGGATCTGACCCTTCATTGATATACGTGACACAAATCTAATGTCATACTCTCCCAACTCAACTGACCATATCGCAACTCTTCCCGATATGTCTATCTTTCTCAGAACAATCCTGATGGGATGGATGGTCGGCACCTCTACTGTATGAGCTAAGAAGTAAAGCTAAAGCTTTTTGGAAGCCATTACTAGTACCAAGATTAACTTTTCAAATGGAAAGTACCCGGTGTCATCATCTAGTAATGTCTTGCTGACGTAGTAGATTGGCTTCTCTTGTGCTTCTTCCTTTTTGAGCAATATTGTACTGACTACATGCTCTTAAACTTTCAAGTAGGCTGTCAAGATTTTCCCAGGCCTTGGTGTAGCAATCAGCGATTGTGCAGCAAGATATTGATTTATGTCTTGCAAGGCCTTCTCACAATCTACCCCAGGAATAGTCTGTTCTTTCTCAGCAACTGGAAGAATAGTATGCATTTTTCTGAAGAACAACTGATAAATCGGTTGAGCACGGTTACAATCTCGATTAGTCATTCCACCTTCTTAGTCTTTTCGGACTTTGGAGTTACTTAAGTGCAATAATATGATTGGTATTGGCCTATATGTCCCTTTGAGTTACCAGATGTCCAAGAAATTTGCTAGCATTTGACCCAAAAGCACATTTGGATGCATTTAACTTCAATTTGAACTCCTAGAGTGTCTAAAAAGTACGGCAAAGGTCAATTAGGTGGGAATACGTCTCTTGGGATTTGACCACCATATCGTCAATGTAGACCTCCATACTCTTGGCCAAAAAATCCTTGAACATTAGCATTTCCAATATCTCATAGGTCGCCCCAGTATTGCATAGGCCAAAAGGCATAACCTTGTAATAATACATCCCCAAGAGAGTGATGAATGATGTTTTCTTTTGATTGGACTCATACAATGCAATCTGGTGATACCATTTATAGGCATCTAGAAATCTCATTCTTTTGTATCTCGTAGTAGAATCTACTAGTTGATCAATCTTTGGCATAGGAAAATTGTTCTTGGGGCATGCTTTGTTGATGTTGATGAAGTTGACACAGACTCTCCATATTCTATTCTTTTTCTTTATTGCCACTATGTTGGAAAGCCACTCTGGATAGAAGGCTTCCCTAATGGCATTGGCTTGGAGGATCTTGTCCACTTATTAGATAACACCCTCTAAATGATGTGCGGCTAAGCATCTTTTCCTCTATATAACTGGCTTGTGGCATGAGTCAATGTTCAACTGGTGACATATTATGCTTGTAATGGCCCCAAAATATAAACCTTTTTTTAAAAAGGATATTAGAGCATTTCAATAAAATACTACAACATGAAACCCAACCATCATATGTGTGTCCAAACCACATGCCAAACCACAAACAAGAAAGTAATGAGTTTAAGTCTAACTATTACAGACCTGGGTACCAAAGTAAATAAGTAAAGTGTGGAAAGGTAAATAAAAGGTGCATTACAAATTTAAAGCCTTTAAGTACTTCCAAGTCTTGGAACTCCACCTCCAAGCTAAGTTAGATGATCCTTCCCTAAAAATAGAGGGTTAGGCATACGCCTAGTAGAGAAAATTTAAACATATAATATATGCAATAAGTGTGCATGTGCATAGAAGTGTACAAAAAGTATGAATGCGATGTATGCAATAGAGTCCGATAGGTTTCCAATTAGGGATAGTCAAGTGTGAATGGATTTTCCAAAGTTATTTCCAATGAACAATTTGATTCCCAATTTCTTACCAACGTCAACTAACCGTGTTAAAAGCACACCTTATCAAGATAAGGGTTTTCCAAATAATTTTTTAAATTCCTTATCAATATAAGGTTAATCATTTATAAATGAGAGTTTAGGCTATTAATTCTGTGCTAGATGCTCGTCAACTATCTAATCGTATAATTTCTCGTATTACCCGACTCGACGGAAGGGTCCAGTCAAACCCCCATTGCGCAATGTCGTGAACGTAGAATGTTCAGGGATCAAAATCTCGGGGATCAAAATCCCATAAATATAGCCAACTCAAGGATCAATATCCATATTCAACCACTCTTTAATTTAAACTTCCAATTTCTCAAAATTCCCAAAATTAGGCCAAAGGCCAAATTTT
>NMUG010006118.1:0-12753 GCA_002855965.1 Monotropa hypopitys | reverse complement strand
ATCATTACAAAAAATGATATTCCAACAATAATCATTGATAAATTAAATTATGTGCATATTGATAAATCAATTAAAATCATCATCAAAATATAAAGGAATAACATAAATCATGATAAAATTGGCGATGTTTGAGTTTATGAGAGACCTTGGGTATATGTGAAGATTAAGTCATGAAATTATTGAATTTGGTGGTTTTAAACTTCTTTTAGGTGTTACACGAGCCTTAGATCATAATGGTATATTAGGTTTGTAAAGTTTTTGAGTTGTAATGAAGGTTAGATGAATTTGATAGAGTTTTGTTAGTAAAACATGCATAAAAACTGAAAATTTGGACTAACATGTTATAGACCGATAGGAGACCAATATATCGGTTGACACACCAGTTGACACACCGATTGTAATAATATTCAGTGTATTTTTGTATCATGGGCCAAAAACCTGAGCCATCTGGTATGGGGACCGATATACCGAGAAATATACCAATATGATTATTGGTTGACAGTGTGAGTCAAAATCTAGAGGCATCTATTAGGGGTACCAGCACACCATCCAATATACCGGTGGGGGTACTGGTCAGTGTTAAATTGGGGTTTGCCTAGGGAAGTTAGGGAAAGGCTTCTATAGTACTTGAGGTTTATTTTAGGGAAGTAGATATATGTTAATACAGATATACTTAAACACCAGTAGGAAATAGCCAATAAAAGGGATTGTAAATTATAGAATCGTGTAGTAAAATCTGTGACGATTCTAACATATTGTGGTTGAAATCAAGTGTGGAGTCAAGCATGTCTGCAGTGCCAAAGTAACACGATCCATCTACTTGTGGTATCAATGAGTATGTTAGATATGTTTAATGTATATATGAACATGTGCTAAGTAGTCGTGGATGTTGTATAAATTTTTATGCATGGAAGTGATGGTTGTATGTGTACGTCGTGGAAACCGTGAAAATATGTACGTTGTCAATTCTATAGTTTGGTTATTTGTTTTAAAAGTTAATCTTGTAGTAGTTGGTGATATATGTTTCATATGAATAGAGCATCGATGGTTGTAAACTCAATATAATAAGGAAAATGTGAAAAGGTGGAATTTGCTAATAAACATGATGTGAATGCTTATGATGGATGGACCAAATGGTCTGAAAACATAGGGCACATAGATCGTGGTACAATGGGCTTACAGGGCAATTTAACATTGTAACCTAACCATCGAGTGGGGCATATGGACCGAATAGCATTGTAACCTAATCAATAAAACGTGAACAATGCTAATTCAAGATAAAATGGGATTATTTGACATTGTGTATTTCTGAGTTGTTCCTTGTTAATGAGCATGCTTGTTTAAATATACATTGCTTATATCCAACACACTCTTGGACTTTCCTTTGTTATTTTTCCTTCCTATTGGAAAATCCAGATTCAAGGAAATAAGAGGTCCAAGTCTGCTACAAGCTAGGGTATTGAGTTTGATGGTGGTTTTGGTTCTATTTTGAAAAACTAGTTATTTTTCTGTAAACATTGTTAAATAGCAGGTTATGAGTTAAGAAAAGTAGTTATTTGAGAATAAGTGGATGTATTACTTATGTTTTAGTTTTGTATGTGGATTTTTAGAAGCATTCTGGAATTATGATATGCAATATTCCTTTTATGGAAGTTATTTTATGACAATTGTGGTATGATGTTTAATTTTCACTATGATTTTGTTATTAGAAAGTGTTTTGTATGATTACGGTAAACCTTATTTAGGTGTTGTTTAGTTGCAATCTTATACTCGAATACACCTTATTGGTCGCTAATCAAGATGAGGCATGAAAGTTTGTGAACAAAGTTCGATAAAAAGGTGAAAACAAGACCTAAAACCTTTGGCGTGAAAAAATGTGATTGTCCATTCGAACTTAGATGTGTTTGCGGGATCTATAGTTAGACCATTAATATCGTAGACATCACACACAACCATCCTTTTACTCTTCACTTAGAGGGACACTCATATACCAATAGGTTGTCATTGAATGAGACTTCATTGTTGGTTGAGTTGTAAAAGTATCTAGTTAAGCTTTGGGACATCCTAAATAACTTGAAGAAATGGGACCATAGCAACATGAGACAATCAAATGTGTTTACAATGTAAGGAAAAAATATCGAGTTAGAGAGTTAATGGGAGATCAAAATTGCAACAACATGACTCAGATAACCGAACACAAGTACATTGAGTGGAACTAAAGTAATAAGGCAACAAGTTGCGCAACAGACTTATTTTGGGACGTACCCCATCGTTGGAGACTTGCTATGTGCTTTTTCACGAATATTGATAATGGATTGTGTAACGGCCTTGAAATGTTATACCATTTTTTGAATGATATTAGAGCATTTTAGATAAACCACTAAAATAAAGCCATAACCAAATACAACATCATTTGCATGCACAATGATAATCATGGACATGCAATGATGAATAAAGTCTTACCTACTTATTACATTCTGAGGTACCATTAACTTTAAATAAAAGTGTGGAAATATAAAGAAAGAGTACAATACATAAGTGGTGTCTTCAAGGTCTCCAAGTAAGCTAAGAAATCCGCTCCAAGCTACTTCAAAGGTTCTTTCCCTAAAAATAGAGGGTTAGGCATATGTTTAGTAGAGAAACCTAAACAAGTGATATATATATAGATGCGGTGTGTGTATGCTAAGTAGAAAAATAACATGTGATGCATGCATGGAGGACTCGAAAGGTTTGAAAGAGTTATCAAGTGAGAGTTGTTCCAAAATAATTTCCAATGGACCAAGTGTTCATGCCAAACATATCACCTTATCAAAATAAGGGTTTTCCAAAATCAATTTTATTCTTTCCTTATCAATATAAGGTTCACCACTCTCAAGGATTATATAGAGTTTAGGCTAATTCCATGCTAGTAGCTCATCAACTAACTAATAGTGTTATTCATCATATTACTCGACTTGACAAGAGGGTCCAATCAAACCCCATTGCGCAATGTCGTGAATGTATAATATTCAAGGATCAAAATCCCGGGGATCAAAATCCCGGGGATCAAAATCTCGGGGATCAAAATCCCATATATGATAATCAACTCAAAGGATCAAAATCCAACATCATTCACCAATTGATTTCCAAAAATTATATTTTTTAATTTCTCAAATTAGACCCAACGACCAAAATCAATGTTTCCCAATGGTTTAAAGATACCAATTTCACATTTCAAGTGTCAATTTCATAATCCCACCTCAAATTTTCCAAATTCCTAATTTCCCAAAATCAAGTCAAATTAATTTTTTTTTATAAAATTTGGGGATTTTTAAATCAAAGCACATGGATATCAAATTGACACTCTAGGGAGTCCATACAACCCATACATCAACTCCTAGACACAATTTCTAACTCAATCAAGATCCGAGACACAACCTACTTGCATCAACTAAGAATTTGACGAAATTAAAGAGGGAGGGAGAGAGACACACATATACATGTATCAAATGGTTAGTACACTCTACCTCTTGAAGCAAAATGTCTACACCCTAGGTGAGGGATTGCCAATGGTTGCCCGAACTATGCACCTCACCGGGAAGCTTTCTTGAAGCTTTTCAACTTTAAACCTTGGAATTTTTGCAAAATCCCAACCAAATCACCTTGATCTTAGAGAGAAAGGAGAGAAAATGGGAGAGGGATGACAAAACAGAAGAAAGAGAGGGAGAAAAGGTTCTGGATGAATTTTAGGGCTTGCCCACACCTTAGGTTGTATAAAACCACATATGATAAAACAAAAATGCCCTTACTAAGATTCAGCAAATTTGTTGTCCCGACGCCCATTACTGGTAATGCGCAAAACCCGTTACCGGTAGCGCACCATACAACATGTCAGATGCATAACCCATTACCGGTAATGCGCAAAGACCTGTTACTAGTAGCGCATCATAAACCATTTTTACTAAAATTGCTGTCGTGGTGTTTCGGGCCAAACTTCCTCGTTTGAACTCCGATTGACGCAATTTAAATTGTGTTGGATTTGTAATTGAATTCTCTACGATATTATAAGATCAATCACATCAACAACCAAGAGAAGTTTTTAAGATCAAAATCAATCAAAATCTAAGGTGTAGAATTTAGAAATTCTAAATTTAATTCAAGAAATTCTAAACCATTACAATCCATCCTCCTTAAAGAAATTTCGTCCACGAAATTTACATCATTAACCACGCAAGAATACGACAAGAATCAATAGAAGGGTTTTCTAATAATTGAACAATTACGAATATTTCTCGTGAATCTCTAACTCTCATTCCCACGTTGCTTTCTCAATGTTGTGATTCCTCCAAAGGACTTTAACAAGTGGGATAGTCTTTCCCTGCAAGACTTGCTCACTTGAATCCAAAATACAAATGGGATGCTCCTCATATAAAACATCAGTCTCTGAAGCAATAGAAGACCAATCCAAGACATGAGAAGGATACGGTTCATACTTGCAAAGTATATAAACATGGAAAATGTCATGAATATTCAAAATCTGATACAACAAAGCCAAATGGTACGCCACTTCTCCTACCTTATCCAACACATCAAAGGGACCAGTGAAACGGGGTGCAAGCTTACCCCTCTTCCCAAAACAAGAAGTTCCACGCCATGGCGATACTTTCAAGAATACATAATCACCAACCTCAAACGATAAGGGATGACGACGATTATCCACATAACTCTTATTGCGACTCTGAGCAGTCAATAGACATTGGCGAATTAGCATAATCTGCTCGGTGGTCTATTAAACGGCTTCTGGACCCATGACGACAACATCCCCAACTTCTATCCAACAAACTAGAGACTTGCACAGTCTTTCGTACAATGCTTCAAACGATGTCATCCCAATACTAGATTGGTAACTATTGTTGTATACAAACTCAATAAGTGGAAAATGATCACCCCAGTTGCCATGGAAATCTAATACACAAGCCTGGAGCATATCCTCCAAGGTTTGAATGGTGCATTCTAATAATCCATCGGTTTGAGGATGAAAGGCTATACTAAAATAGAGCTTAGTACCAAAAGCCTGTTGCAAACTTCCCCTAAAACACGATGTGAATCTGGATCATAGTCAGAAATGATAGATAAAAAGCACAATACATACAAATAATCTCGTGAATATACAAACGAGCTAAAGAATCAATAGATTGAGAAACCCAAACGGGTAGAAAATATGCCGACTTCATCAACCTATCGACGACAACCCAAATGGCATCCTTACCTTCTTGAGATCTCGGCAAACCTAGAATGAAATCTATGATAACATGCTCCCACTTCCACTCCAAAAAGGGCAATGGATGAAGGGTACCCACCGGACGTTGATGTTCAGCATTGACTTGTTGGCAAGTAATACATCGCATGATAAAAAGAGCAAAATCTTTTCGCATACCAGACCACCAAAACTGACGTTGCAAGTCATGGTACATCTTATTCCTTACCGAATGGACTACAAAAGGTGAATGATAAAATTCATGAAGAATTTCTTGATGACACGACAAATGCACAAATAATTTCCCTTGGAAGCGGACGCTCAAATCCTCAAACACTGCCCAACCTTGAGGTGATTCACCCTCAAGACACCTAGAACGGATCGTCGTTGATTCCTCATCATTGGATTGTGCTTCCACGACCTTTTAAGATAATGACGAATGAATAGTCAAGTTGCACAAAGTGGCATTCTCAACAACCTCCTCGGCATAAAGCACAAATTCTCCCAACTCCTCTATGCACTTCTAATCACGAATAGCCAAGATAGCCAAGTGGCAAGAATGTCATCTCAATGTAACAACAACCACATTAGCCTTGCCCGGGTGGTAGTACAACTCAAAATCACAATCCTCGAGATGTTCCATCCATCGACGATGTCGCATATTTAGTTCTTTTTGTGTGAACAAGTATTTGAGGCTCTTATGGTCAGAGAATACCTCAATCTTCTCGTTATAAAGGTAGTTCCTCCAACTTTTCAACGCAAAAATAACTGCGGCAATCTCTAAATCATGCATAAGATAGTTTTCTGATGAGTTTTAAACTGACGAGATCCATAGGCAACTGCCTTGTCTGCTTGCATCAACACACACACCCAGCAATTATGAGAAGTGTCACAATATACTGTGTAGCCAATACCTCTTTCAAGAACAATAAGAATCGGAGATAAAGTCAGAAGCCTCTTTAACTCCTCGAAAATAGTCTCACAAGAATCATCCCAAATAAAATGAGCATCCTTGTGAGTCTGACACATCATAGGAGTGACTAGACGCAAGAAATCAAGAACAAAACAACAATAATAGCCCGCTAGTCCAAGAAAACTACAGACCTCAAACACATTTGAAGGTTTAGGCCAGGAAAGGATGGCCTCAATCTTGACCGAATCAAGATATATGCCCTCTTGGGACACAACATGTCCCAAGAACTTCACCTCAGAAAGCCAAAACTCGCACTTATTGAGTTTGGCATAGAGATGATTCTCTCTCAAAAGCTCAACAACAACACGAAGGTGAGCCTGATGCTCCTCCGTAGAAGCAGAATATATGAGAATGTCATCTACGAATACCACAATGAACTGATCTAGGAATGGCCAAAATATATGATTCATGAGATCCATGAAAGTAGCCGGAGCATTGGTTAGCCTAAATGGCATAACTACAAACTCAAAGTGGCCATAACGAGTGCAAAAAAAAGTCTTGACAATGTCTTCTTTCCTGGATACACAACTGATGATACCCCAAACACAAATCAATCTTCGAGAAACAAGTATAACCTTGCAAATGGTCGAAGATATCATTGATCTTGGGCATATGGTAACGATTCTTGATACTAACGCGGTTCAAGTTTCAATAATCTATGAACAAACGAAAAGATCCATCCTTCTTTTTGGCAAAAAGCGGAGGCCCTCCCCAAGGAGAAGAATTAGGACGTATGAATCCCAATTCAAACAACACCTTGATTTGGGATTTCAACTCCCTAAGCTCAACTAGAACACAACAGTAAGTTGAAATAGAAATCGGAGCAAATCCAAGAATAAGATCAATAGAGAACTCTACATCTCTCTCGGACGATAGACCCGACAACTACTATGGAATGACATCAGGAAAGTCACAAACAACTGACAACTCCTGAAGATCCGAAGCATCATCATCAAGTGCTAAGCTAGCAAGCAAGCAATATATGAACTGCGTTTCTTAGGATCATATAAAGACGATTCAATGGGGTCCCGATAATCCCCAAGGAAGTAGAAGAAATCTCCCTCTGGAGCTTGGATAAGAACTCGGTGACAGAAATAATCGATGGTGGCGTAATGAGAAGATAATCAATCTATGCCCAATTTCAAATCAAACCCATACATACCCAACAATATGAAGTCAAAGGTAAAGTGTCATTCGACAATTGTCATCTCGTACTGGCGACAACAATGACTCAGTGGAAAATGGCCTCCAACAGGTGACTCCACTAACAATGGTGGATCAAGAAATTCTAACTCAAGTCCCAATACGGATGCAAATGAGTATGCCAAGAATGAATGAGATGCACCTGAATCAATAACAACAGATGCCCAAGAGTTATAAATCGGAATAGTACCACGAATGATGGATGCCTTTAGCTGCTGAAATGAACTCTAAGGAGTAACAACTAGTACAACATAAACTTTGCGTTGGGTCATCTGGCCATGCCCAGCTCCACTACACTAGCCTAACGACTGCCCTGGTCCCGAAGGACCCTTCCGGTCTGATCTAGAACCCTGACTAGACTGAACTGGAGTTATCCGATACGGCTGTTGTTGCTGTTGAAACTATTGGCCCTAACGAGGCTGCTGGATAGACCCTGACTCACTATGATCAATACCTTTAGAAGGGCAAGTCCTAGAAAGATGACCGGACTGGCCACACTCATGGTATTTGGTAAGAGGACAATCTGAGCGAAGATGTCCTTGCTTATGACACCAGTAACCCTCAATCTAAGCCTGAAAAGAAATACTATGCTGACTAGGATTTTACTTACTGCTTCTGCCCCTTAAGAACCGTGATTGCCCACACTGCCTCTTCTTTCCAAAACTGTTAGAAGAATTACTAGAGCCTAAAGACTGTCCTCTAGATTTCCAAACCTTCACTTCCTTTAACTGGTTCTTCCTTAGATTTAATAAGCAGAGCACACTCCACTATATCAGCAAATACCCAAATCCTATGTTCAACAATGAGATGTTGGATGGACTGGCAAAGACCTCTCTCGAATTGTTTGCACTTCTTCTCCTCGGAATTTACCCAACTTGGGCAAATCTAGATAGGGACTAAAATTTCACCACATATTGGGTCATAGACCCTTGCTCAAGCTTCGCAAACTACTGACGAAGACTATCACGATAAGATTCTGGAAAAGCATTATATAAAGCATTCATTACACGATCATTTAGAGTGTACCTTTATTTTTTTACCTGTTCCTAGGAGGCTTGTTCTTTCTCTTTGAGTATTCCATCCACAGTCACAACCGGATTTGCATAGCCCTTCTCCACAACTTCCCACATGTCGAAGTCCATCGAGTCAATAAATATCCTCATTTGATTCTTCTAGAACCCATAGTGTTTTTCAGTGAATAATGGAGGTCTTCCAATATGTACACCCTCTGACATCCCATAGTTAAGTGTCGCCATAAATCAAGCTTCAGGTTGTTATACCATCTCTGAGAAGCTCCAAGCTCTGATACCAATTGATATTGCATCTAGAGGGGGATGAATAAGTGTATCTCACTTTTTTATTATATAAAAATTAATAAACAACAAACATAGAAATGTTAAATAGAGTGCAAGTAAATAAATCAGAGATAGGGAAGAGAGAGTTGACACTAATATTTTTATATTGGTTCAGCAATCACTTAGTCCACTCTTCAGCGTGTTTCCTTTTATAGAGCACGTCGGTATCTATTATACAATCTTTAAAGAGATAATGCGAATCTCTCTTTTTAACTTCTACCTAAGCTAGGGATCACCTCCGCAATAGAGCCCACACAGTCTCTATCTTCCCGACCCCCTTGGGCCAAGGCTCACTCACCCAGGCTCAAACCAAGCCCGACTATAACGTTGCGAGAAACGGTCTGAACCGTGGTCTAGGTTAGTGTGTTAGTTTCCTAACCTATATTTTTTTTATTTCGAGCCTTGTATCCGAACCGCTCGACAAATAGGGTTCTAAGTGTAGAACGATGGACTCGACTTGCAAATCTTGTTCCACCCTTGTTCGTGAGTTAACGAAGTCATAGGCTAACATTTCCCCTGTTGGTGTTCTTGGGCATCAGATCGATTCTCCCCTTGTGCCCGTTGCTTTCGTTGTGCTTGTCTCACAACTAGTTGTGAAAATTGTTGACTCTTGGGTAGTGTCCCACTGGCTTTTAGTGCATGAGATGTGTATTGGAACCCCAATAAGGTCTTAGTGGTATCTCCTTCGAGTTATGTCTCTAATTGTAAATCACACATGTGGTGTGTTGTTTATTTTCGATCTTTTAGTCGTGACGTTTGTTGACCTCGTCTCATTTTGGTTCCAATAGAGGTCCTCTTATTACAAGGATTGAATGTTTGGCATTTGTCGTCCTAACATCATTGTTTCTTTGTCTCAAATTTTTTGTAGTCCCAAATTTTTTGGTTGTGAGATCCTTGGGAAATTAAGAAACGTGATCTTCGTTTATTATGCCCTTGCGTTGAACGTTGCCTGGCCATCGACAAGGAGTCTGTGGACTTAAAACATATGTATTCGATTAACCGTGGGAAGTTGGGCACGAATACATATTGTGGTCTAGACATGGTGTAAGTTTAGTGTCATGCCATGTGTTTGGGCTTGACACTTGTGCATATTGGCGTGTGTGTGGGTGCGTGAGTACTTTTGATTATGTGATATGCGTTTGACGTGATGAATTGGTTTGAGAAGAGCTACCGACTGGGGCATCTCAAAAAAAAACCATCAATGTCATACGGTTACCATACTAGGAAGTGTGTGTTTGGTGTGGTGTGTTCTTTGGCTCGAGAGTTTTGAACATTTTTATACGTGCATTTATTTTTTTGTTGGGTCGTGGGTATCAGTGCGAAAACATATTATCGCTAGTGACGATTTACCAAGCATTCACGCAATTGGTCTTGAAGCATGTCGGCGTATCCTCGGCATGTCCCTAGCGTATCGGCTTGTTCTTGGGGTACTCTTATTATTCGGGGTACCCGTAGTGCGATGGTTAGCTTGTGGTGGACGAAGGCGTGAAAATTACTCGTGTGCGAGTTTGTAGAACCAATTCGTTCCTTGCGGTAAATGTCATTGTGAGAAGATTATCGGTTTCTTGTTCTTGAGGAGATCAATCCTTTATAGGATCTTCGGTCGCTTGTAACTTCGACAAGATTTTTTTTATGTCGGCGTGTCCACACCTTATCGGGAGTTGTCCTTTTTATTCTTTGTGTGGCTTGTTGGTTTCTCAAGTTTGGTGCTCCTCAATAGAAACCCTTGCATCTCTATCTTTCAAAAACTCCATGGATTGATTGCAGTAGGTTGCAATAGGGTGGTACTCATGCTTGGTTGAGCGTTCGAACGTTTGCATCGGATTTATGTGTTTTAGTTAATCCCACTTCTATTCGTGTTGGATCCAACTCTTGAGGAATTCATCGTGAAGGTAGGTTTTGATTTCGATTCGATTGTCGAAAAATGAATATGTCGGTCTCGTTAGTTGGCGGCTTGGTTTGCATCCCCTCCCTTGTCTTGTCTAAATTTCGAGGATGAAATCTCTTTAAGGGGTATGAGATGTAACGACCTGAATTTCTAAACCTTTTTAAATTAAAATCCAAGTTTTCTATACGTTCTTTTGGAACCCTCTTAGTGCATCTTTATTGTTTGCTTTTAGTTTCGAGGTGTGTTGGGGTGGTTCGGAACCCCCTTTCAAGGCTATTTTTCCATTCTGGTGCAGTATAGAGGTGCACCGGGGCAGATTGGTTCTTGGTGCTACTGTTCAGGTTTTGGAACAGTTGCACCGGTGCAGGTGATAAGTGCACCGGTGCAGAGAGGTCTTTGATGCTTCTGTTGGGTTTTGGAAGCAGTTGCATCGGTGCAGCCTTTGTGTGCACCGATGCAGGGTGATTCTTAGAGTTTGCATCGGTGCAAGAAGTGGTTGCACCGGTGCACAAACTCACTGCCTTGTCCGGATCAAGTTTACATTAGTGCAATGGAAGCTTGCACCGGTGCAGAAGTCCTCTGTTGGCTCCTGGTACATGTTTGCACCGGTGCAGAAAAGGGTTGCACCGGTGCACAGAGGTATTTCTGGCAGACTTTGTTCTCATTAAGGGTATTGATAATTAACAATAATCATTTATAAAATTAAATTGAGTGCATATAATAATTCAATTAAAATCATCATCAAAATATTAAGGGACAATAGAGAGGTATCATCATACAGTCTTTTGAAAATCTAAAATCTGTAACCTTAGAGAGATGTTACTGAGACTTTGAAGTTTGAATCTGAGTAATGATTATAGGAAGGTATCATTATACAGATAATCGGACATCCCTAAATCCTAAACCCTCTATCTAAAATCTCACTCCCCTCCGATCTCGTAAACTCCGGACATTCTGTTTGTTAGACGTGCAAAAGCGATAATGTGCAATTGGGACACCCTCCCACGTACGAAAGCTACATGCAAAAAGAATGCATTGCGACTCGAGATGTAACACTCCCAAATTTTAAAACATTTTTTGTTTGGAAATTTAAATCAATAGCCATGGGGAGGTTCTATCGAAACTTAGAAATTTGAATCTGAGTAATGATCATATAGAGGTATCATTATACAGATCTTTAAAAATTTAAATCAGTAGCTGTAGGGAAGTGCTACTGAAGCTTAGAATTTTGAATCTGAGTAATGATCATAGAGAGGTATCATTACACAAATGTTTGAAAATTTAAATCAATAGCCGTAGGGACGTGCTACTGAAACTTTGAAATTTGAATCTAAGTAATGATCATTGAGAGGTATCATTATGCAGACCTTTTGAAAATTAAAATCTGTAGCCTTAGGGAGGTGCTAATGAGACTTGGAAATTGATCTGAGTAATGATCATAGAGAGATGTTATTACCTAATTTTCGAAATTTCAAATTTATATCCGAATAATAACCATAGAGAGGTGTTATTACCCAAAATTTTGAAATTTGGCACCAAAATAATAACCATAGAGAGATGTTACTACTCAGAATTTTTGAAAATTAAAAATCGGTAACCATAGAAAGATATTACCGACTTTTTACAAATTTAGAGTTGTAGATTTTTGTTACTTGAGCTTGAGTCTCTTAACTGATTGGATTTAATAATTTTTCTTTATTTTGTAGGATGGCCTCTCGTCATAGACCAGGGAAGGAGCCTGCTGATGAGGCTGGACCCTCGAGACTTGTAGAGGAGGAGGAGGAGGATCCTATCTTTGATATGGATAATGAGGATTTTAGGGAGCAACGGGTTGTGAAGATGGTGACTCAGGACGTAAAGGAAAAGAAACTCTGTGGTGTTTACTAAATTCGTAAGTATCATAAATAAAAGAAGAAAAACTAGATAAATTGGAATTAGCTTGCGGAGATTGGCAGAAGACGGGTGCCCGAGACGACAATGCCACTGATAAGGCGTGATAGTAGAATGTAGAGCAGATGACCTGTAAGGGATGGTCAGATGTTGCTCCTCCTCTTCCTAGAGGTAATACAGTCCGTTCTTCTCATACCCCAAACCAATT
>NMUG010006117.1:0-12761 GCA_002855965.1 Monotropa hypopitys | reverse complement strand
GCCTATGCTGTGGCGATCGACCGGATGCTGAAGGAAAAGGATGCAGAGATCGCCCAGCTTCGGGACCAGGTGACCCGGATGGCCGGCACCACAGATTCGGCTTCACGATCCTCAGGACAGCGACGGCACCGGCATAAATCGAAGGAAGACAGAGAGCGCAAAGGAAAGGGAGTAGCCGAAGGGTATGAGCGCCGGACAGACCACTCGGAGGGCAACGGGCGGCGCCCCAAGCATCCTGAGTCCGTTCCTCTCTACATATATGAAGGGGGGGAGTTCGTTGAAGTCTGCCCACGCGACCTCCAGGACTTCTGGTCGGAAACAGAGGACTCCGGTCAGCGAAGAGAGAAGCGCCATCACAACCGGGAAGAAGGGCACCGACACCGCTTTCCAGTTTCAGATGATGACAGAAGGGAGCATCGGCGCCACCGAAGGGACCACCACGCCGACCACCCCTCCGGGCAGGCCCTTCACGCTTTCGATGCTCGCCTGGAGCAGCTCAGCCTTTCTCCCTTCTCCCGGACCATCGAATCGGTCATCCTCCCTCCTGGCTTCAGCTTACCAAAATTTACCAGGTATGATCCAAGGACTGACGCCTACACTCACCTCATCTACTTCCGACAGATCATGGCGCGCTACTCTTCAAGCGACGCCGTCCTGTGCAAAGTCTTCCCCACGAGCCTTGGCACCCAAGGTTCGCTTTGGTTCAACAAGCTTCCCTCCCGGTCCATCCGGAGCTTCAGAGATTTGGAGAGGACCTTCCTTGCCCGCTTCGTTACCAGCGGCAAGCAGAAAAAAGAGGTCGATTCTCTGATTAGTCTCAGAAAGCGACCGGACGAAACCCTCCGGCAATACGCCGACCGCTACTGGGAGCTGTACAACGACATCCAGAACTGCGATCAGGGAGTCGCCACCTCCTCCTTTAAGCTGGGCTTAGAGTCCAAAAGTCCCATGCTCCGGGAGCTCATGCTCCATCATGCGGAGAGCATGGATGATCTGATGCAGCTGATTGACAAGTTCTGTCAGTTGGAGGACCTTCTGGCCGAGCGTGCCTCCATCCGACCCCCATGGGCACGACCTACCCTCGATCAACACAATCGAAGGCAGGTCAATATGATAAAATCAAAAGAAAGGAAGGCTCCAACACCAGAGGACTACGTGGCGGAGAATACTGTTTTTACAGAGCCAATCTACATTGTCTTTTGGATGATCAGGGACGAGCCATTCTTTAGAGAACTGGATCACAAGCTCGGAGAAAGGCATCCCAACGGGAAGGCCTACTACACTTACCACCGTGAAAGGGGACACTTCACGACATCCTGTCTCCCCTTCAAAGCCTACCTGGAGCATCTGGCCCGACAGTGCCACCTCGACAAGTGGATCGATCGGTGCAGGCCGCCGGCCGCCAGACCCAATGCATGCCAGGCGAATCAGGGTGAAGAAAACATCCCAATGATCCCGTGATCTGGCAAGTGCCGAACGGATCCGCTGAACTGTAAAACTTGTCAATTTTTATTATCTAATGAAATGCATTTTTTTGTTCTCCCTTCTTCGTGTTCTTCATTGCTTTTCCAGGACTCAACATCGTGGCTCCGGCAGGCGCGATCTTTGACTCGGTTATAACCTTCCGTCCATCCCATGGCTCTGGGCAATTCATCCATCACCATGGCTCCGGCAGGCACGAGCTTCGACTTGGTTATAACCTTACCGTCCATCACCATGGCTCCGGCGGGCGCGAGCTTTGACTCGGTTATAACCCCACCGTCCATCACCATGGCTCTGGATTGTCTACCCATCACCGAAGACCGACCGTCTGGCTTGGCCGGGTCGCTGCAATGAAGACCGTGGCTCCGGCAGGCGCGAGCTTTGACTCGGTTATAACCTGCCGTCCACCCCATGGCTCTGGGCAATTCATCTGTCACCATGGCTCCGGCAGGCGCAAGCTTCGACTTGTTTTTAACCTGTCGTCCATCCCATCGCTCCGGAGGGCGCGAGCTTTGACTCGGTTATAACCTGACCGTCCATCACCATGGCTCTGGATTCTCTATCCATCCCAAAGACCGACCGTCCGGCTTGACCGGGTCGTTGCAACGAAGACCGTGGCTCCGGCGGGCGCGATCTTTGACTCGGTTATAACCTGCCGACCACTCTATGACTGGACAAGTCATCTATCATCATGGCTCCGGCAGGCGCGAGTTTTGACTCGGCTATAACCTGCCATCCATCTTATGGCTCGAGGCTATCTTCCCATCTATCCGGACGCCTCCCCTTATCGTGGGGCTATCTTATACATATATCTGGGATCAATCCGGACAGCTCTGCATCATGGGACTCCTTTATATTTATCCGGATCACTACCCTAATCTGGGGCTCTTATACGCCTCCGTTGATAATTCGGACTATCACTCTTATCTAAGTCCATTATGGGAAACTAGCAGCAACCTGAAGCTATCTCTCTCTTTCCAAGGCTATCGTTTATCCGCCCGATCTATCGGCGATCAATCATTATCGACGCCCATCCGGTTTCCCATAATCAATATTATCAAACAATTTATTGCCCTCCGGCGAGGGGCCTCTCGACACGCCTTCCCGGATCCATTTCTGAGACCATTAACGTCTCATACACGCCGACAGAAATGTGGTAACATTAATTGAAAAGTTTTCATAACTATGATACAATGCAAACTATGTACAGGGAAAACGGAAAAGACAATAACATCACTATCGTGCCGAAGGAGTAGTCTCCGGCACAGTAGCATCCGACAAACCCGTTGTAACGACCGCCGGAATATCTTGAGAAATTCCCTGCGGCAAATCAGTGGCCAACCCCTCCGGTACAACGGAGGGCACCTCCGATGGCAGATCTATTGGGGCGTCCCCATTTGGAAATTCCAGAGGAGGGACTGTGCGCTCGGGCACAATTACATTCAACCGTAAGGGCGAGTCGGCAGGGATCCCAGCCGTATCCAGAGCCATCTGCCAGGCTTCGTGGAAGGCCAAGTTATAGCCTCCCCTGAAGCCAATCTTTTGTGCTTCGGGCCATACCTCGTGCATCCCCTGGCCGTAAACTTTCCGAGCATCCCTAAGGCCCTCGGTATAAGCCTTCTTATCTGCTTCGGCCATAGCCTTCTTCAAATCCTCCTCACTGACTCCCCCAGCATGGGGAGCGTTGCTTGCACCAGCATCAAGCCCTGCCTTCAGTCGATCTTTCCGCTCCGTCATCACCTCAAGCTGCTGACGAAAATAATCTCTTTCAGCTTCTGTCTCCTTTAACTGATCCTTTATTTGCGATACGCGCTGGACAAATTTGTACGATTTCAGGAGCACCTTTTGGCTAGTTCCGTACAAACCTGAGAGGCTCTGGAAAGCCTACAGTTTCACGAGGATTATCAGAATAACGGCTATCGTCAGGGGTCCAGCAAACAAAGAAAAGATAAGAGGTACCTTTATAAGACTCGAGCCGACATAATCATACATGTCTTCTATCGAGGCCGGCATAGCATTCATGTCGACCGGAAGCTGTAGTGCCCGGAGCAGAGGGTATGAAACCTTCGGATCAACAGTAACACCGTCTATTGTGAGAACGACTCCTCCTCTGAATTTTCGAAAATTGGGGGCCCATGGCTCGGAAGGCCCTGGGACAAACGGACGCTGGGGCTGTGGCGGCCGGAACGTGTATCTCATGCCCTCTGTGACTTCCTCATCTTCGAGGGGCTCATCTTTCACTGGGAGAAACTTCGGTTGGCCTTCGGGAGGGGCATCCCCCAGCGCGTCGGCAGCCCTTGCCTGCATAGGAACTCCCTCAGCAGCCGTCTCCGGTGGCTCCTGCATCACCGTAGCCGGAACCTCCATCTCGTCAAAGTATTGTAAGACAGATAGCCGCCTCCGGACAGAAGCTCGTTCATCCGGATGGTCTTCCAGCTTCCTCTTCCCACTTGTTTTCCGATCCTCAAGGAAACTGTTATACGTCGGTTTATATCCCAGGAGGGTAGGAGCATCTCTACCCTCACATCTCACAAGGGCTGCGATCCGGGCAGGCGACGCCCTGGCCCTTAGATGATTTGATATTGCCGATACATTGGGGCTTCCTTCGATAGTCAGGATAGGGTATCGGTGATCCTCATCCAAACGAAAGCTATATTCTCCAAAAATCTAAAGGTAGATATTCCCCCATTTTTCTGAATCCGGCAGCCTCATAAAAATATCACCATAAGGCTTCCGTGGAGTAAGAAGTACCGGCCGGAAGAACGGTTGTGAGATAGTGAGAACAGATCCATGAGGTCCGGCAGGATGAATTCAAGATCATGCCTGGAACACAGGACCCGGATGCAGCTGATGGTCCGGTAGCAATTCACCGACAGTTGACTCGGCACAAGTTGAAACGCATCCAAAAACCCCCGGAGGAACCGAGAAAAATGAAACTTAAGCAGGCCTTCGGTCACGGCCATCAGGGGCACAGTTGTGTGATTCTCCGAATATGTAACCAATGGCCCGACCTCCGCGCAGGTCACTGTGTTCGGAATCTCATACCGACGGGAGAACTCCTCAAATTCAGTAATTCCTCCCCGGAAGTAACGAACATACGGGCAGGGCGGGTCGCCGGTCTGCCTTCTTGATCCTCCTAATGCTCTGCCCGACCGGCATCCCAAAGCCACGTATGTTGGTTCATTCTCGTCTGAAAAATGCCGAACAATGTTAGCTCGGCTACCAACCGGAGGCTGTCTCGAGGATGATGCTCCGGGCGTAATATCTCTGACATGTGATGACATCTTTGAGCTAACTTCGGGAGTAAGCTCTGTGGGAGTCGGCCGAAGCAAAGGTTCCAACTCAGAATGAGACGAAGCAGAAGACAAATCAATTATCTGATCCATGACAGGCGCAATTGCCGAAGGGTATGTAGCTCTCCGGAGGCTTCTTACACACAGAACGGAGTACCGAAGGTCATACTGAACATGCCTATTTATAGGTTCCCCCAGGTACGAAACACAGCTGTAAACATCAATAATAATGCACACATACCGAGGCGGTCAGTTTGACCGATGAATCGGAGCGTGACACGTGGCGGCCCCTGACAGTCGTGTCTGATCAATATCCTGACGCCTGTCAAGTGACATCATTAATGATGCCGAAGAAAAATAGCGATAACTCTTCTCCCGAAGCATGGTGTCCGGTGTACCAATTTCAATCTTTTCCAAAATTTGGGAATGATTGAGGGGCTATTGTGGTGACCGGACCTATGCCTTAGGAAAATAGTCTATTATAAAAACCAATCATAAAGGTGTCAGCCACAAAGACCTGTCCGGACCGGAGGGTCCGCACCGTGGCCAACCGGCAACGTCCGGACAGCTAACCTTCGGCGACTCCCTTCGCCACCTCGCGACCTACTCCCGAGCAGACCAGACCACCCGGAGGGTCATCCTCCCTTCACTGTCGTGGAGCATCCGCAAGATGCTCCGTCCGTACGACCTAACCCGGTCCATCAACTGTCTAGGCCCATTAAAGAGCCCTCGACGTGCGGCCCACTCGATATTCTTGAGCCCCAAGCCAACATTCCCCTATAAATACCCCCTATGGGGTACTATTCACGGGATCGATCAATCAATCCAGATTTTGATCCCCGACCGCTACCGTCTAGCCTCCTCTCGTTTGCTTTACCCTCTCCTCAAACAGTCACTAACTTAAGCATCGGAGGCCCCGTTGGTCAAAACCGACCGGCGGGCACTCACCTCTATTTTACAGGAGCCAAGCAGGGGGGCCCTTTGTTTACTTGCAGGGACCACTCAAGCCATCGACCATCACCCAACAGCCATATCCGGAGGTCTAGCTACCGAAGTTCCCGTTCGGCATAAACCGGCTACCACAGGAACTTTGAAAGAAAAGGAAATGTTTTTAAACATAATGAGATCCATTGCATATGTCACATTACATTCATTGCATGATCACACACTTTCACCCCAATATTATAGACGTTAGGAGATAGATTATCTCTACCAGGCGGTGGTGCCTGACCCTCTACTTTTGTAGGACTTACTCCTTGACTTGGAGTAGCTGTGGGATCCTTTACAGGACTTGAGGCTTGACCAGATAGTGGACCGTAGGCCGTAGATTGCTTTTCTTTTTAGTTTGTAGTTCTTTACTTTTCTGTTGGCCACCTTGTACAGGATTATTTTATAAAATCCTATTTTGGCCCTTTTCTTTTAGTTGCAGCATTGTTGTACAGGGTTGTGTTATAAAACCCTATTCGCCTCTTATATTTGTATTAGAGTAGCGCATGCATGTGGTGTAATAATTATTGTGGTGAGTAGTGTAGCGTAGTCGATTAGTACTTACCCTTTTTGTTTGTCTACTCTTTACCCATTTAACACTTCTCAAAAAAAAATATACTTCAAATTTTGGGAGTGTTACATGAATACTGTAACGACCCAGATTTTCAAACCACTTTTTTGAAAACATTTTAAATGGTTAATAACTATAGGAGAGAACTCGCTACCTAAGGTGTCAATCCACATGGCTTTCAATGAAGTGAAATAGATTCCACTAACAAAGTACAAAGGTACAAAAAGTACAAAAGTGCGGAAGAGATAAAAAGGGGTACAACAACCAACTGGAACAACTACAAAGGAAATACAGAGTGCGGAAGAAAAGGTACATCATCTTGCCACTACAACTAAAACAAAAGTATGAGCAAAACAAGTACAAGTAGACCAAGGTGGAAAGCTCCCAAGGATCCAGCAGCAAGCCAGGCCCCAAGTCCACATCCACAACAATCCCTGCAAATAAATCCTGGAAAAAGGAAAGAAATGAGGGTCTGAGCGAACCACAGCTCAGTAGAAAAAACCCTAACTACTACCAAGCATGCACCTGCGGGTGCGTGCCTAAGTGTCCACACACAAACAAAAACAAGGGAAGAGATAAACCCAACTCAAGTAAGTGTGACAAAACCTCAAAGTAACCCAACACAAGCACATGACTAACTATGAGACTAAGTGAGACTCCAACAATCATCCAACCGTAAAGTGCACCCCAACGATACTAATGTAATCACTAACGTGAGGCAACCACCACACTCACCAAAAGTACCCAAGAGACCACAACGGCACGACCTCAAATCAATCTACCACCCAACCGCCCAATTACCAAGAACATTATTGTGGATTCGATTCTCATTTAACTTTGGAACATATTGGAGATTGAGGTAGATTTTCAATTATTAATCAATTACTTTCTTATTGTCTCCACATGATAAATCATAGGAGCCCAAGCCATCCTTTCCGACATTACCCACCTCGTCAACTGTAACGACCCATATTTTTATAAAATATTTTCCGGAATTTAAAGTTCGTATTCTAAATTTGATTGAAATCTTAGTGTATTTTGTCTTAAAATCTTATCGCGGTTTTAAGGTGGTTGACCCTAGAATATGGTAGATAATTCTATTACGAATCCAACGAGACTTGAATCGCGTCAATCGGAGTTCGGATGAAAGTGTTAGACTCAAAACCGTTTCGGTAGCAATTTTAGAAAATCCTGAGCCTAGTGCAACCGGTTACGGGATTTTGAGACATAACCGGTTACGTTTGTGTGTCTGCAGAGAAGTGAGCAAACTACCGCGAGGGAAGTAACCAGTAGCACTTTTGTGCGTAACCGGTTACGGGAAAGGCAGATTTTCGGAATGTTAATGAGGGGCACTTTGGTCATTCCCTACTCAACCCCTTCAACCATATACACGATTTTTCCCTAATTTGTGTTCAAAACACATTTACACCTTCTCTCTCTACCTCCCAACCCTCTCTCACTCTAAAAAGCTCCACCTTCTCTCTAGATTTCCCAAAAATCTAGCACTCTCCTCAAGTTTTGCCAAGAAGGAAGTGTGTTCTACACGCCGAGGGCTATCCGGGAAGCACCATAGTTCGGCCATCCCTTGAATTTCAGATTTTCGGAGGAACTTTTGAGGTAGGAAATGGTTATTATCTTGCATTCCCTTGATTGTGCTCTCCCCTCCTCCTTGTGTGATTTTCAATTTTTGTCAATTTCATGTCTATGGGTAAAATTTTGAAATTTACCTAGGGTTTGACTTTAAATCATGAAATTTATTGAGGGCTTTCGTGTCTCTAGTGTTTAATTGCATTCCCATGAAGTTAATTTCATATGTGAATTGGGTGAAAACCCCCAATTTTTGGAAAACCCTAGATTTCTCTATATTAGGGCTTTTGGTGTAATGATCATCTCATGATGAAATTGAATGTGAAATCATGCAATTAGACACAAAACATGTAGGATTGACATGTTGGGCATATTTATCATATTGGAGAAATTGTTGTGTTGTTAAGTCTTGCATGGAATAAATAAGGATTAATCATGTAATCACTCATACAATTGAGTATCCTTGGTACGTGTGATGATGTGGTGTGTGAGATCAATGTGTGTTGGTCATGTGGTGCATTGGTCCATTGTCACATTGTAAGATTGTGAATATAATGAAATGAAAATGATGACCCATAAATTGGACCTTGCCTTAACCCATTCGCGTGATTTTTCAGAATGGAGGTTGAGCCCATTCGCGTGATTTTCGGAATAGTGGAAGAACATCTTCGCTTGATTTTTCGGAAGATTTGTTCATGTTGGTTACTAAGATAGGGAATTTATAACTTACGACATTCGTGTGATTTTTTGGAATGTCAAGGCATTCGCGTGATGTTTCGGAATGCGGGATGGTCGCTCCATCCGCGACATTGTGCACAATGGGGGTAGCGTAGCCCTCCCAACGTTACTTGGGGAATGATGGATAGGAATGGATAGCGTGTCGGCCAACACGTATACCAATTCCACCCTATCAAAGTATTACAATAATATCCGTAAAAATGTGGACTAGTTAGGATAAATTGGAATAGACTTGTCATGGAATTCTAAGAAGTATCCTTCATATGAAACCATGAAGTACAAATGTCGAATTCATGCTTATGTCTCGGAAAGAAATGGAAAGTTATATGCATGTTTATAAGCACTTAGTCTAGTTACTTGTTTGACATACTTTGCATGTGATTGTGTGGTGGAGTCACATAGTAGAAATAGATCATCGCCTTTGTCATGCATTGTACATATGCATGTGTTGAATGCCCGACATTCACACACTCGTTCACGTCGGTCTTGAGCATGCTAGGTAATAGGTATTTCCTACTTTAGTGTGACACGCTCTTTTTTTAAAAAGGTTCTGCAGGTAAGAAACAAATTTCGGAGGATCTTGAAGCCCTTTGATCATCTTGGCTATTTGGTAGTTTTTTTTGGAACTATGTACTCTATTATTTTGATAACACCCGGGTTGTGGGTAGTTCTAGTTTTTGCATGTAACAACTTAAACCTTGTTTTTCCTTCTCTTCTACCCCTTCTATATTTTGGACTTATAACTTAAATTTTCCGCATTCACTCTCGGATTTTTGATAAGCTTGTGATGGAATGTGTTTGGTATTTAGACTTCTTGTAAATGATAATGATCCATGCTTGTGTCCCCCATTTGTAAACAAATTATATTTCAAAAAAATGGCTTGAAAATCCGGGGCATGACAACTTGGTATTAAAGCTTTCGATTTCGAAAACTTAGGCCTTTGGGGAGACTCTTAGTCTCTATGGGTTGTATTGAACATTGTTGTGTCATCTAGCATGCGTGTGAATATGTAAGGCATACATTGGCATGATCCATAGGCTTGTGTGAGTTGTAGAGTATACATCTGCATTGCTTCTTTCCTTTGGGTGTAGCCCTGTCGTTTGATTCCATTGGTTATGCGAATCAGTTGTTGATATTGTCGAGTATCCTTCTCTTTTGTTGAGTTTTGCTTCGTCGATCAAATTACCTATTGGGGCCTTGTCTTGTGCTCTTTTCTCATCGAATTCGAAATCTTTTGTAAAATGGCGCGTCGAGGTCGTAGGAACAATGCTCGGGAGGCTCATAGTGAAGAGGTTGACGATCATCGTGCAGGTGTGGAGAATGTCGCACACCTGGAGGGGCTTGTCGCTCCTAGTCAGTTCGCTCGAGAGCTTGCGGCCGCCATGGTCGAAGCTAGTCGGGGATTTTCCGCTCCTAGGGATAATGCGAGTAACCACACTCTTGACGCTTTGCGAGAATTTAAGAGGATGGATCCTCCCAAGTTCAGTGGGGAAGGTGAGCCACTCGAGGCTGACCATTGGTTAGTAGAGATTCTGAGGGTGTTCGATACATTGGGCATCACTGAGGACAAGTTACGTATCACTTTTGCATCCTATCAGCTTTCAGGAGAGGCTATTCTTTGGTGGAGTTCCATTGTAGAGATGAGACATGCTAGTCTCCTTGCCAGTGGAGACGCGGATCCACAGGCTATCATGGATCCTATCAGTACCATGACGTGGGCAGACTTCTTAGCTGTTTTTGAGAACTATTATTTCCCAGAGAGCTACAGAGATCATCTTAGGGAGCAATTTGAGCATTTGGAGCAAGGGACTATGTCTGTGTCCGATTTGCGACGGATTTAGTCAGTTCGGAAGAGTGAAAGTGTAAGAGATTTGAGAAGGGTCTCCATCCTTCTATTCAGCGGATGGTTATGGGTCACCGGATTTGAGTCTTCGCAGACCTTGTAGACTGTGCCAGGGCGGTTGAGCCCAAGAGGGATTATCAGCAGAGAGACTTTGCTTCGAGGGCAAGGGTGTGGGAACCGCGTCGGCAGGGTTCCAATTCCAGTTCTTCTTTTTCGGGCAGCTTCGGAAGGAAGCGGCTGCGGGAGCAGTCTCGCTTTTCTCAGGGTCAGAGATCTCAGGCTAATTCGGGCTCAGTGCAGGAGCCAAGGGTTTGTCATTGATGTGATCAGCGTGGGATGTTCGGTCGGAGTGCAAGGCTATAGCATGTTATGACTGTGGCCGGGTAGGTCTTATTGCCAGAGACTGTCCGGAGAGGGCCGGTGATCGTAGTCAGGCAGGTTCAGTGCAGCAGCCGCGAGGAGGGTTTCAGCGTCCTCGTTAGCCAGGACCTGCAACTTCAGTCCAGGCTTCTCGTGCTGGAGGGGTTGCTACTCCAGCCAGACCAGTTCCGCAGTTCCAGCAGAGGGGTGGTTACCACCATGGTCCGACTACAGATGGCAGAGCTTTTGCCATTCTAGCAGCTTCAGTTCCTTTTACTTCTCAGTCGTAGCCGGAGACTTCGGCAGTGCGTGGTATGTTCCTTATTTACAATTCTTGGGCTAGTGTCTTGTTCGATTCGGGTGAATTGCATTCGTTCATTGCTGCATCATTCATCCATGCATTGGAGTTGGACGTGGATGTCTTGGATCCACCTTTGTTCGTGGATACTCCCGTAGGAGGTCGTGTCCGATTGGACAGGGTTTGCAGAGATTGCGAGTTGACATTAGAGGACCATCGCTTCACCTTCGATTTCATTGTTCTGGGTATGTCCGGGTTTGATCTGATTTTGGGGATGGATTGGTTGTCTACCTTCCATGCCAACATCGATTTCCACCAACGTCGTGTGCGGGTCTTCTCTCCCGAGGGAGTTTACTTCTATGTTTATGGCGATAGGAAAGAGTCAGTCGATTCTTGCTTCTATGATTCCCGAGACCGCGATTCTGTTAGTTATTTGCTTGCCAGTCTTAGCTTGGATGTCAATCCTTCACGTCGCGGTGAGTTGTCGTTGGTCGTTTGCGAGTTTCCGGATGTTTTTCCAGAGGAGTTGCCTGGTTTGCCGCCTAAGCGAGAGGTAAAGTTTTCCATTAATCTATTGTCGGGTACTTCTCCTATTTCGATACCACCTTATCGGTTTGCGCTAGCCGAGTTGCGAGAGCTAAAGTCTCAGTTGTAGGAGATTTATGAGTTGGGTTTTATTCGTCCGAGTTCGTCACCTTGGGGTGCTCCAGCGTTGTTTGCTAAAAAGAAAGACGGATCCTTGCGATTGTGTATCGATTACCGTAAGTTGAACAGGGTGACCGTGAAAAACAAATACCCAATGCCGAGGATTGATGATTTGTTTGATCAGCTTCATGGTTCTACGTGTTTCTCAAAGATTGATTTGCGTTCTGGCTACCATCAGTTGCTTGTTCGGGATGAGGATATTCCGAAGACGGCGTTCCGTACTCGTTATGGCCACTACGAGTTTGTTGTCATGCCTTTCGGCTTGACTAATGCTCCAGCGACGTTCATGGATCTCATGAACCGTATCTTCTGTATCAACCTTGATCGTTTCGTAGTAGTGTTTGTCGACGATCTTCTTATCTATTCCGCATCAGAGGAGGAGCATCATGTGCATCTGTAGGTTGTGTTAGAGTTACTGTGAGAGCATCGTTTGTACGTCAAGCTTAGCAAATGTGAGTTTTGGCTTCCGGAAGTGAAGTTTCTTGGTCACGTCGTATCGCAGGGAGGTGTCTCAATTGACCCAAGCAAGGTTGATGCCGTTTATTTGTGGCCGTGTCCACAAAGTGTGTTCGATATTCGCAGTTTTCTTGGATTAGCCGGTTACTATCGACGTTTCGTTTTGGACTTTTCACGATTAGCCGCGCCGATGACTTGTTTGGCCCGTAAGGGTGTTCCGTTCGCTTGGGATGATTGTTGTGAGGTAGCTTTTGAGGAGCTGAAGAGGCATTTGACTTCGGCACCGATCCTTATTGTTCCTGAGAGGGGAGTTGGTTATTCTGTCTACTGCGATGCTTCTCATGACGGTTTGGGATGCGTATTGATGCAAGAAGGAAAAGTCGTAGCGTATGGTTCGAGGCAGTTGAAGGCACACGAGAAAAATTATCCAACACATGATA
>NMUG010006116.1:0-12762 GCA_002855965.1 Monotropa hypopitys | reverse complement strand
GGTAGTGGTCGATCTCGGAAAACAATTCGACAGCTCAAAGTTCAAGGATTTTTGTGCTGAGAAGGCCATACATGTGCACTACACATCTAAAGCTTATCCCATGGCCAACGGCCAGGCTGAAGTCACCAATCTTGAGATAAAGAAAGGAATCAAAAGAAGATTGAGGTCTGCGAAAGGGGATTGGCCAAACGAGCTGCATCATGTATTATGGGCTTCCGGACATCACCAAGGTCGGCTACTGGAGAAACACCATATTCCCTAGCTTTTGGAGCAGAGGCCGTGGTACCCATTGAAGTAGAATTGCTTAACTACAGGACTGCTTCACTTGAGGAAGCTGAAAATGGAGAATAGCTCAGAGCGGAGCTGGATTTAATTGAGGAAATGAGGAACAGAGCAGCAACAAGGTGGCTATTTACCAACAGAGAATGGCAAAATATCATAACTCCAAGGTTAAACCCAGATCATTTCAGCCTGGTGACTTGGTCTTGAGGAAAACTGACCCCACAGGAAAGAAAGTGAAGCAGCTCCAGTCTAACTGGGAAGGATCGTATCAAATACTCAGACACTCCAAGGCGGGGGCATATCGGTTAGGGACCTTAAGGGGGAAGGAGTTGCCAAACCCTTAGAATGTAGAGCATTTGAAGAAGTATTACATGTAAAGCTAAAATTAATGTTTGTTAAGTTAATCCGTTTTTTCTTACGGCATTCTGTCACAAATATAGCCAGATTTTAATTTTAAAATTCTGGTAGCACAACTCTTTGTAATATCAACTCAGGATCAATATCAAGTTAATGACCATGTTTATGTCAAGTTTAAAGACGAATGCAAGCTCTGTTTGTTTCCTGTTCATTACATATTTATGAATGTATAACTAAGTGCTACGACACAGTTGAGCTCAGCACCAAGGTGCAGCTTAGCTTCATGCTAAGGCAGGACACAAATTGCTAAGGCAAATAGTGCTACGACACAGTTGAGCTCAGCACCAAGGTGCAGCTCAGCCTCATGCTAAGGCAAGACACAAATTGCTAAGGCAAATAGTGCTACGGCATAATTGAGCTCAGCACCAAGGTGCAGCTCAGTCTTATGCTAAGGCATGACACAAATTGCTAAGGCAAATAGTGCTACGTCACAGTTGAGCTCAGCACCAAGGTGCAGCTCAGCCTTATGCTAAGGCAAGGCACAAATTGCTAAGGCAAATAGTGCTACGGCACAGTTGAGCTCAGCACCAAGGTGCAGCTCAGCCTCATGCTAAGGCATGGCACAAATTGCTAAGGCAAATAGTGCTACATCACAGTTGAGCACCAAGGTGCAGCTCAGCTTCACGCTAAGGCATGACACAAATTGCTAAAGCAGACAGTGCTAAGGCACAGTTGAGCTCAGCACCAAGGTGCATCTCAGACTCATGCTGAAACATAACAGAGATTGTCAAAGAAAACAGTGATAAAACATAGCCCAACAAAATCCACTGGAACGTAAAAATGTTATGGCGCATCTCAATACATGTTGAAAACTTAGAAGCTGAGTGCTTTCTCCCTAAAGTCTCAAAATACAACAAAGAAAAGAAAAATTTGACAAGCCCAGCAGGCCATGAGCGCCATAGGAAGAGACATGAGAGGATTGAAAAGTTAACAATTTGATCAAAATCATTCCTCAGAAGGAAAGGTGATCCCTAATCAGCCACAACCACCTCCGTCGCTATCTCCTCTATTAGTCCCACGGTTGCAGAGGTGATAGACTCTTGAACAATCTTGTCGATGGCATTGGAGGCCGAAAGATCCTCAGGAGCAGAGTTATGTTCATGGGAGGTAACCTCAATGCCCACATTGTCGTTTCCTTCATCAACAACTACTGAATCCTCCATGGTTATCTCAAACTATTGGGTACTGAAGTCCAAATCAGGATATTTACTGATGCACTGCCGTCACATCTTTTCAAAACCGTCAAAATAGCTTGAAGTCACCTCTTCCATGTGCTCCTGCAGCTCTTTGTTACGAATCTCCCGGAGTTGGTTGATGCATTCTTCAGCTTTGGTCATGGAAGCAGAAGCTTTCTTGCTCAGATCTTCCATCAGTGCTCTCTCAGCTACGACCTTGACCAGATCTCCCGACAGGCGAGCACATTGGGCTTCTTCAGCCTTCGGTTTCTCTTCTTCAGCTCTCAACTTCTCTTCAACAAATTTTTTTTCTTCCACCAGCTGTTGGAGCTATGATTCCTTCTTCTTTAAATTCAGGGCTGCAACATCCCTTTTAGATTGAGCTTGTCTGATCTAATGTTGGAGGTCTTGATTTTTCTTGATCAGCCTCTCCTGCTGCTGTGAAGATTTAGACAACTCTTGGGCTATGTGAAATCCCTTCACAAAAACCTAGCACGCAAGAAGGAAGGATGGCTTCATATGGTTTGTTGAAAACATTAAGGTGAAAAACACGTGAAGACCTTACCTTGCTCAACTCCGTTAAAAATTCTTGGCATACGGTTGCAGGAGGTTGGTCGGCCAGGTATTTCAGATTAGCTCGAGTTGCCATGCACTTGGCCTTAGTCAGTGCATGGTTGTCATCAAACAACACCATGGGTCTATCGTCCCCTGTTTGGACCTGCGTCCCTTTACCCTTACCACCCTCCTTGGAAGAGATCAACCTTTGTTTTTTTTGATCAACCTCTGATGGTTGCTTCAGCTCAGCTCTTGTCCTCTTTACTCCGGCCACCTCAGCGGACGGGACTGGAGGAGCAGCGCTCAGGGGAAGGGCAGAGGAGGTAGTTAGAGGGACCCCTTCCATAGTCTTTTTCCTCTTGTCAGTAGCCTGGCCAGGGACCAAATTCCCTCGTCCCGCCTTCAATTTGGCTAGAGCTTCTCTACTCAGTTTAGGGGCCATTTCTTTATCTGCTGCCTATGCAATACCAAAAACAAGGTAAGAGATTAGTCAACATCAAGGCCAAGAAGGGATGTGCATAATACCTCTTTCTAGGGACAAGGCCTCACTGTTGACTTCTGGACCGAGGAGATGGATGGAAAGGCTTTCTGAGGAAATGAGCTGATCTGGCTCGTGAATATCGTGCGCTTCAACACGCGCGATATCGTCCTTCTCCTCTAAGGAAATGGTAGTCTTCTGCCTTGCTGAATCATACAGAAAAAGATGAATATTAAGAAACAATCAAACAAGGGAGAAACACTTAATCAACTAAAGTATATTGTTCGATGCTCACACAGAGATGAAGGTACACCCCATTTTCTCTGTACACGGGGAGTGAGCTCATCTTCCCAACTCTGGAACTCCCACTCAGAACCACTGATACAGAAAAATTTGTCTTTCCATTCTTTGACTGCTGAAAGTAGCTTTTCAACCACAGCAGGAGAGTGTGGCCTCTTATTAAAGTACCACTATGCCTCGGTATGAGGAACTTCTTTGATCGCAAATAGGTTGCAAAATGAGGACACACTCAGAGATTTTTTGTCATCTGACGCAGCTAGCCACAAAATGGCGTAGTTGATGAGAAGCCTATACCCATTCGGAGCCAATTGCCCGGCGGCAAAGCCAAACCTCGAAAGAACTTGCCTAATGATTTTAGGAAAGGGAAGGCGTAGGCCAGCCTCTAGGGCATCCTGGTAGATACAAATCTCGTTAGGAAAGCTGTCACATGCCCTCTCATCAGAATCGGGAACTCTAAGGTGAATGGATTCCGAGATTTGAAACCGTTGGCGTATGACAACCAAGGTGTCAGAATCCAGAGTGGAAGGATAGGTGAGAAGCAGAACAATCCAACTTTGGCCTAGGATATGGAAGAACGAACGACTGCCCAGAAGTCTCCGCTGGATCACCTTCAGTGGGAGGACCCATTATTGTCAAAACCCTAGTACCACGACCCATGAGGGGCACCTCCTCGTCCGTGTTCTCACTAACGGTTGTGGTGCGTTCTAAGTCAGACATGATTCTGAAAGAACAACTTCAAAGGGTACGGAGGAAGAAGAAGGGACGTACCTAGAAACTGAATGTGAGATGCTCGACTGATCTTGTGAAGGGAACTCTGATGGGCGTTTCCTAAGGAGTGGGAAGAAGTGTATACGTCTCACATAGGTATGTGAGCCGACGCTCAATCCCCACCGTCCTAGCATTCCTGTGATGAGTGGTTTAGAATCGGCCACGTGGCAGAGATGTGACGTTTAATGTTCGCGAATACCCAAAAGTGGTGGCGCGGTGCTGAGTATTTTTACCAAAATATGCTTTCACTTATACTGATAAAATCAGGAGAGTAACTGATAGGTGATACCGAACTAAGAGCTCGGTATCGCAGACCAGATCTCAAGTCAGCCCTGAAACTCTCATTTGGCTGACCTCACTATTGAAACGCCAGCTCAGGAGAAGGCTCGGTAGAGAGACCTCAGTGGCCAGAATCATTGTAACGGACCTCAGAGTATTCGTCTCTGGGCCCTAATTAACTCTTTCCCGCCTATTCTCTATTTTAAACAAGAATCTTATGAGAACTACCAGAATTGCGGGATGTCCGCCTATAATCATGGGAGCGTGCCGAACGGTTAAGGAAAGGTTGCCAAAGCTTGCGGAGACTTTCCTAAACGATATGGGGAGTATATATCCACGAAGGGTAGTCATAAACACAGGTACATATAACTATTTTCAATAACAACTTTTCTTTGAGTTCGATTTCTTTACCACCGATAAGGAACTGACTTTGGCATCAGAGGATTCTTAGGCCGACACCACACCGGTGTCAAGTTTACTTGCAAGGGAAGATCAGAAGACCTGGAGCCAGAAATCGCTTCATCATTCATTTTTAAGTACAACCAACTTTCTTCAAATTTTCATTCAACATCAACGGTGCTTAATTTTTCATTAAATACCAACCATTCTCAATTTTGTATTCAACGCCTAACATTGGAAGCAAGAGAATTCTTTCAAGTGTGCATGTAAGATACCGTAATGATATAAAAGGCCATTTAGAATCACGTTTGCAATAGTACAAGACCAACATGAATATGACACCCATGGGTGTATCCTGAGTGATAGCAGGGCGTGACTGGTTAGTTCCAGCCTTGCTTAGGTTTTGGTTTCGAATCCTACTTGAAGCGACCGTGTATACCTAAGTGTACAGGCAAGACGACGTAGCTAGGGATTGCTAGGTAAACCCGGATTTACCCCCTCACGTGTTTCTGGGTGGCAGCAGTGTTAGAGCCCTCAATAGTGGGGTACACCATTTTTTTAAACTAGCATGAATATGGCATCAAGAACGTTCTTTTTTTACATTTATAGCATAACAATTTGAACTTGCAATTAATTTTTTTGTTTTGGAAAATGTTTCAACGTTTTTTTTCATTCTGATGGTACAAAATTATTAAAAAATGATTAAAATAAAACGTGTCTAATGAAAATTAGAAATAGAAAGAAATTAGTGGTTGAATTGATGAGGTCACAAAAATGACAGCCATTCTTGCTCTCAAATTAAAAAATCTTCTAAACTTTATCATTTGTGCTTTTTTTTACTTCCTCTTAAACAGCTTATTATTCAAGGTTTGTCATTCCACTTAAGATTGGATTAGAATAAGTAGTTCATTTGGTTGGTTGTGGTTGCACATGGAGTTGGGGATATTCTATGGGTATTCTTGCAATAATTCAAATTGAATACGGGAACGACCATTGAGTGCTGATGCAAGGATTTTGAAAAAAATAGTGGAGGCTGGCTCTCGGGGATCATTTTAATGGGGAGTGTGGTTATGTTTTGGTTAGTGGTGGGGCATTTTTAAAATTGTGCCAGCTATAACTTACCATTTGTTTGGAGCCTCTCTCTTGCTGGCTTTGTGCTCAAAGGTCACAATCTGGGAACAATATGGAAACCAAATGATACAAATCTAAGCCTTTTTTGGGTCACCACTCGGGACCGCTGTTGGTCATTTTCTAGACTTGGACATGAGATGACATTTTGCTTACCATATTTAAGTGCTAATATTTTAAGAGAGGGTTTTCCTCTAGTGCATCCTCCACCATCAGGATCATTGATTTTAGTAATTGATCCGTTGTATGAGCTTGATTAAATTCCTTTATGAGCTCTACAAAATAACGATCTGGAAGACACAATATTTTTGGAGTTTTCCCCTTATTTATATGCGATTTTCTGTTTGTGCCATAATTAGCAGAATAGTGGTATGATTCATATGGAAATGTTTGGGTGGTTTTCATATGTGTGGGGATAAATCTTACCCCTGCAAAGATATAACTTTGACTTTGACTTTAGTGGATTCTATGTTTCTGCGACCTTCTTCTTTTTGTGTTCTTGTTCTGTTTTCTACTTCGACTCCTTCAATATAAATCTGCAACCACAAAGATTAGATGACCCCCTAGCCAAATGGCTTGAAGGCACTCCGATGATTAAGTTAGTCTAAGTTAGAGAGAAACTTAATCCTAATCAAAGGAAATGAATGCAAAGGGTTCAGAGGAAAATTGGGCGGAGTTTTGTTATCAGAATTTCGGATCCTCTCTGAAGGAAGTAACAATATCTTTTTATACCTTTTGGTCCTCGTCATTAATGCGTCATTCCATCTTCTTAACTCCTCATTAAGAAGAGATGATGAACGTAGACAATAGACTTCTCGTCTCCCGTCCAATTAATCCACCAAACCCTTTAACTCCCGCCGTCTGGACTTCTTCCCATACGTTTATCATATATTTCGGGCCTAATAACAGTTGGCACGTGTAATGACCAACGTCTTACTCATTAATCATTACCTGTACGCACCGCCCATGTTATGCCGAGCTGATCACTGCCCCGCACTGCGTATGCTGACCGCACTGAGCTTAGCCTTATTCACAATCGAGGTGCCACACTTGCACTTGCTAGCTAAACTTACCGAGATGCCAGTCATGGTGTCTCAACCTCCATGCCACACTCCTAGGATGTCCTGCCCATTGGGCCTGACCTGATCCGTAGTACTACAAGGGTGTTGGTCCCACAATTGACATCATCTCATACGTTCTAATCCAAGTGTGATTTAGGGAATACACATCTGGCTAATTCCTACTCGGTCCAGTACCATATGTCCTTGATAAAGCTAACATGCTATTTGAATGTTTAGCCTTGCCTGGCTAAACCTTATCCTTAGCACAGATTCTTTATGGACTTACTGCTGGTTAGATCGGAGGGAATCCTTATTGTATTACCGCGCTACCATGTATCGCGCTGTCGTATACCGCGCTGCCCGGATGCCAATCATACCACGCTGGCTCATCCCCGCAATGCCATACACATCCAACGATCATTAAAGCAGGTGCATAGTCATACCTTTTCCGCACTGAGTAGCCGCGTAGGGATTCCGAATCCACATGCTAATCCAGATTTATCCTACCACACCATATATGTAGATTCCTAGGATTGGAGTTTTCTATTACGCCGCGTAACTGCCGCATATATTGTGCATGTTATTACGGAGGCATGCTCCCCTCCCCTTATGCATTGAGTGAGAGGTTGCATTTACCTAGCAACCGTAATAATGTAACAGTCTTTAAAGTGACAAATATTATGTAATTTCAGTTTAGAGAATGAATGCACAGTTTGCATAATCTTGTAAAATTAATTCTCCAGTAGATATAAAAAGTTCCTATTTGAAGATTTTTACGAATTCTGAAAGAAGTTTATCTTTTTCTTCGCTGGACCGTGCGAGGCATAATCACTACTATAAAATAGCATAAAGATCGCACTTATTAGCTGTGATCATAAAAGAGATTACAGATCTAAAATTGCGGTCTTTAGAAGTAAGATTGTAAGTCGCCAATTTATTATTTTTGATTATAAACCGTGATTGAAAGATAACAATAATCTTGGCCAAAATGAGTGATGATTTCCGGTAAAAATTGAGATGAAAACTAATTTTACGTGATTTTTTCCAGATTTTATCTCGACTTTTCAATAAAATTGTGGCTAATCGTAAACAATGATTTCAACCAAATTGTGATCTTTTATGGCTAAAATTGAAATGGAATATAATTTGGCACCTATGCTGGTTTTAGATCTCACTTTTGTCAAAACAATCGTGGTTAAATGTCCATACAATTATAGTCTAAAATAATAATTGTAATATGCAACATTTGAGATTAATTCACCACTTTACATCTCAATTTTAGCAATGGTATTCACATATAATCATTTTTCATGAAAGAATTAACAAAAAAACAAAACAAATAATTATATCCAATGTAAAAGTCCAATAACAAAATCTTCATTCATCCATAATGCTTAATTAATTTAGTAAAATCTTCAAAAGACTACAACGAAAAAAAGTTAATGATGATGCAGTTTCCGCGATTCCCGTCCAATAGTTCGGCAGCCCTGTAAAATAGATATCTTGACACCGGTGGGATGCTGGCCAAGAATTCTTCGATGCTTAAGTCAAAAAACTTATTAAATATGGAAGAATAGATTTCAAGAATAGAGATCAAAATAGGGAGGATGTTCGTACCTTCACTTGTGTTGTTCTTTGCATTATATACCCATATTTTGACTTTGGTAAGCTTCCGCAATTTTCGTGACGTTTCTTTAATATTCGCATATGCTCCCTTTTCTATCAAAAACCTTTCATTCTTATCCTAAATATTATGGAAAGTTAATTCCCTCCTTCCATTTCAAGTATGTGTTTAAGCAGGAAAAAATAAAGCCTCTTACAGACCCTGTGTATACTCTGATCCAAATCATCTCATCTCAATCGTGATTTGAGCCGACCTTGTTTCCCAAGGGGAAACCAGGGGTTCTTGATTCATGATATACATTGGCACTGGCCAAGGATCTCCGGCCGCTTCATAAGACAGGGGCTTTAAATGGTCTCTGCTCATCTACTATTAGTCTGAGCTGAGCTTATTTGAAAGGAGAGCTCATTAGCCGAACTCAGAACCCCTGGTCGTCGAGTCATCCTATTGCCGAGCTGAGAGCTCGGCGTCCCTTGTCCTCCTCGGATGATCCTTTTATTTGGGTCGTGCTCATAACGAACCCCCACTCAGCTCCTCCTACCCCAGACCTGACGAGGTGTTGGGCCTAGATTTTATAATCTATATCAACTGCTCCCCTGTACACAATTGGATGAGAGGAGCTTGTCCTAGTGTGGACACGGTCTCAGCACTAGTGTTAACCATCGTTTTTGAGGTTTGTGTACTGACCATTAAATGCTCATAATGGTGTCACATCGTGGCCACATGACGGCCCCATAGGGCGCCAGATTAACGGTGATGATTTAAAGGACCGTTTGGATTCCAAGCCTCTTTACTATCGTGGAGGGCCATTTCCTCGTCTTTCTGAAATCATCATCACCGCTCAAAGTCCTCTCAAAAATCGTGCAAAAATTTCCATCTTTTTCTCCTAGGCAAGTTTTTGTATGCTCCCCATTCACTTGGTTTTTGACATTTCACTCTCCGCCATGATGGATCCAAGTCAATCCCAACCTGCACTAATCGTTGACCTTGACCTGGATGGGGACGAGACGGAAGAAGTGGTAGAAATTTTGATGGGGTAAGGGACGACGACCTTGGCGGCGAGAGCGGCTGTACTCCAGGATGCGTCGCCTGACATACCCGAGTTGATGGAGGAAGGAACTGTCGCCCATGGGCAACCTTTTCCTAGACCTAGATTCTATTTCTCAGCCTCTACTTATTGAACACTTTTCCATACTAAGGCAGGGGCATATCGGCTCACCACGCTCAAAGGAGAGGAGGTACAAAGCTCATAGAATGTAGATCACTTGAAGTTATATTGTTAATGATTTATCAATACATGTGTTAGGATTTTTAGTGTGTTGATTATTTTCATGGGATTTTAGTTTGTTATTAGGCAAATTGTAGTTTAGATTTAAATTACAAAACTATCCAGAGTCGTTAGTTTTTGAAAATAATTCTTAATTTAGGGTAGTGGTAGGTTAGTTCTCCACTCTTCGATCCCGGATGTTGATTCGACTCGTCGTGCTTGCTGAGGTCGTGGCTTCCGATGGTAATGCTCACTGGTATGGTATTGCATTCATTGCATCTGCATTTTTAATTTACGCATTGTCAAAACATTTTTTTCTAGGCATTCGTTTCATTTCTATTTAATTTTAGTTCCGGTATTAAAAATAATAAACTATATCTAATCACATCTTTTTATTAATTACTAGCATAAAAAATATTTTTTTATAAAATCTCTCGTAAAGTTATAGAACAAAGGATTGAGACTCAAATTCGCTACCCCTCGCTCGAGCATCCCTTGAATTTTTGCTCAAGCGAAATTTGCAAGTCCCATTTATCTCTTTGATTTCAAAACCAATTTTACAGAATCAGAGCAATCGAATTCCAAATCGATTTCCAAAACCCAGTTTTCAAAATCCTTTTATTTCCAAAATCGGTTTCCTAAATCAATTACAAACCCAAATCCGATTTTACATTTACAGAGCATTCGATTTCCTAAACTCAAATTTCCTAACCTAATTTCCAAATGAGTTCATGATTTACAAAATCATTTTCCAATCTTCAATTTCCAAATCAATTTCAAAACCGATTCAGATTATTCCATATATACTTACATCGTCGATTTCGATTTACTGATTTGATTTCAAATTTTTTGTATCCAAAAACGATTTCCATATATGTGTTTCTCTATCGAATAAAAAACTGGTATTGAGGATGTACTGTGGTTGGTCGCGAAAGGGGATATATAGCAGGGATGAGATCAGAGAAGAGAGGTGTGCATCAGAACAACAAGGAGGAGAAAATCGCAGCCATGGACGAGAGGTAAGGGTGCGGATGAAATCGAGGGAGGTGTGGGAAAAACTCAATCGCAGGGGATGAGAATATTGCAGAATCGATTGGTTTTGAGGGAGAATCGGTGGGGTGCATGGGTCAGATTAAAACCATCAACGGAGATGCCAAATTGCGAAGCAATTCAAAATCGCACAGATGCAATTCGCTTGGTTTTGATTTTCGATTTTGAGTTCTTGTTTTGATTTTAAATTCGTGATACACACTTGCAAGAGCATGATTCTCACAACCACTACACTGCAATTCACACACGCGCTAATTATTTTCTGTTCAGTCTGTTCTTGAGTTCTCGCACCTTTGTGATGGTTTGATTTTGATTGAAACACCATCCACACACATGCACTGATGGTTTCTGATTCACATTGTTTGATTTTGGGTTTCGATTTTGTATTTAATTGATGGTAGCTGCTGGTAATCTCATGTTCGATGCATTGTTTTGATTTTCACTATGTTTTCTGGGTTCTGGTTCGTTTCTGGTTTTCATACACATGCACAAGTAGTTACAACAATTCACGGATGGTATAGCTGCTGTGTCTTTTTTGGTTTATTCATTTGTGTTACACATTTAGTTACAGAGGATTATTTTGATTGTGTTATCACAATAGGGTGCTGGGTCGTTAAATTTTTGTTTGTGGCCTAAGGTGGTAGTTGCATACTCTTGTGTTCATTTGTTTTGGCTATTGACTTGCAAAATGCGGGTGTGTAATGCATATGTGTAGATTCACGGTGTTAGAGAACATTTGTCATCCCGTAGTAATTTTTGTTTGTGTTCTCAAATATATTGTTTGTCAAAAATACTAGATTGCATTCACATCATACATTAATTTCTAGTGTTGTTTGATTTTCATCATTATCATCATATATCATCACTATGTTTGAATATAGAGGACGACCGTCTACTGAAGGCCGGAGAAGATCCAGAGCCGTCTTTGCTACGGAGATCAGCGCGAGGACTGCTGTGGTTGCCATTGAATTGCAGAAAAGATTCTGTGAGTCGAAGATCGTTAGAGCTAGGATTTGGGGTATAAATTTGTAACTCTTATATTTTAATTTTCTGTAATTAATGGAAAAGTAGGTAGAGATCCGTGGTTTTTCGCTTAGGGGTTATTTAAGACCTAAGTATTTTCTACGTAATATCTGGTGTCGATTGCTGCTGCTTTTTCTCTTTACTTTACTGTTTATTTGCATTGCAATAATTTTTTAATAATCAAATTAATAATCCGAAGACATTTTTGAAAAGAAAAAAATTAATTTTTAATCAGCAAACCTATTCACCCCCCTCTAGGATTTGCAATGCTTCTGCGAACTTTCAATTGGTATCAGAGCCTAGTTGCTCTTTGCGGTTTAAAAACCCAAGTTTGATCCTAAATATCTTTGTCTATTTAATTTTATCATGGATTCTCATTGAAATTTCACCTACCGAGTACGAGGTAGGAAGGTGTTATTACCAAATAAAATTCTATTTAACTTTGTTGATAATTAATTTATCCTTAAATAATTATTTATGTGATTCAAATTAAGTTGTTGACTTAATTAATTTAATCGTGCATGCATGTGATAGATAAAAGACGAGAGTAAAACACAAACAGTGGCACAAGACAAGATGTACGTGGAAAACCCCAAGTAGGGTAAAAACCACGGGAAGTAAAAACAAACACTAAATAACCTTGTTCAGTTATAAAGACTCATACTTACAACATAGACTCGCTCGAGGTTGACCAGAGACTTTTGCCGACTCGTTCGTACACCGAACCCATGCTTGCACCTTGAATCACACAAAGCCTTCCAATCTGATCTTGAAATCTATTTGAACTTTGATGAAGAACCAATCCTTTGAACTTGTCGTTGTACGCTCCGTGAATCCCACAATATTTTCAAAGGTACAAATGAAATATATTTTCTCTCGAACAACTCAAACTAGCAATATTGAAAACTTATCACTTGTGTTTGAAACTCAGAAACAATACAAACCAAAACAGAAACTCT